>JAHBCN010005284.1:0-56553 GCA_019359885.1 Listronotus oregonensis
TTTTTACACCAAAAAAATTTATTTTTTTAATAAAATTTTTTTTTTTTTTTTTAAAAACCTAATGTTGATTATTACTTGAAAAATACCATGACTACCTGTACAAGGTTTTTGGGATAATATTTACGTGGCTTCGGGGCCTTTATTTTTAAAGACGGGAAAAAATATTTTATATAAAAATTAAAGGGTTTTTTTTTCCATATTATCATTTAAAATTATCAAAAAAAAAATATCACAATAAAAATGAAAAAATATAGGCAACTTCAACTTTTTAAAATGAAACACCCTGTATATTATGCGCTACAACAAAAGATCGTTTTTTTCTGATTTCAAATATACAGGGTGTAAAAAGTATCATGCTCACAATTTAAATGGGCGATAGTAGAGCTCAAAACAAGTCAAAAAGTCTATATGACATAGGTGTCTAAACTTGACAGATTTTTGTCTATACATTGTAAAAGTTAGAACTTTAGAAGCAATTATTTCTAAAAATCTTAAAAATTGGAAACTTTTGTCTTAAACACTTATCAGTGTAGATTCATTTGGTAAGAAAATAAACTAAGTTTTAAATGTTACAATCTACAAATTAAAAAAAAAATATGAATAATTTTCCCCCAGTTAAAAAACAATTGGCAACAGAGCATCCTGGTGTCTGACGTAAAGTCAGCTGTAATATTGCTCACCGGCCGGCAGCGATAGTGTTGTTTGTTTTTAAATCGGGAAATATGCCGAAAATGTTTTAAATTTACTAAACGTAGTGCAAATGTACCAAAGTTTTTAAAAAAACGGAATGTGTGCAACCGAGAAATAAAAAAAGTGCTGTTTTAAAACATAATAATTTGTTTTCTAAAATGGATATTTAGCCTATTATTTTGGCAAGTACAACTATTTTTTAATAACAAATAAAAACCAAACAATAATTATTGGTTGTTTTTTACTTAAATTTAATTTGAAAATAAAATATTAAAAAAAATTGGAAAAAGTAATTTTTATTATTTGTATGTTAATGAACATCTCCTTAAAAAAAGTAAATGGGGAAAACCATCGTAAAATTTTCGTCGGTCGACTCGCATTTGAAGAAACAGGGGGGTTGCCAATTTTTTTAAATTTTTTGGAAAGGTCATATTTCAAAACTATTAACTTTTGACCCATATGTTCTTGGTTTTTTCGATTTGGTTTTGAGCTCCGCTATCGTTCCTTTAAAAAATGATGAGCATCATACTTTTTACACCCCGTATATACATTGATGATATTTGGATCAACCATTTTTGAGATATTTTGGGGAAATTATTAAAAATTACAAAAAAGTTTCATATTAGTATCAAGAAAGCCAGAAACAATAGAATTGCTATGTTGCTGAATTTGGTGAGGGTTTTCTTGGACCAATAATTGATTTTTGTGATTAAACTTTTCCCTTAAAGTGAAGGAAGACTTTCCGGAATAAAATTTTAAATTTTAAAAAACTTTGGATTCGGGCTGCATAGCTTTTTAAAAAAGACTTTGGATTCTGCCCGCTAACTATTTCCAATGCATACTTAGGTCGGTCCTGATGTTTTGTTCAGCAAGGTTCTGAACGGATATAATTTATAGGTTTTTAAAATTTGTAAAATTTTAAGGTTAAATGAATTTTATAATCTGTTTTATTAAGTTCAGATGCGCATCCGGAGATTAATATATTTCAGGATTTTCTAAAATTGTTAAAAGTAGTTAGTGCAAGACCAATAGAAAAAGATAATAATTACCCCTGAAAACGAGGATACCCAAAAACCTTTTTTCTTCATGTCGTGCTGCAGTCCTTTTCTTCATTTTAAAGCTTTTTCGTTCAATAAACGTTCTTACTATGTATTTAATAGTATCTATAGATGGTACCCGTTGTTAAGGATATAATAAGTAATATTCCTTTTTACTGTCGTCACATTATTGTTACCATAAAAAAGACGCATAAAGCGTAGTTCATAAGCTTGCGAAATGCGATTTACGAATTCGAAAATTTTTCCGCCGGTTTTTTTGGTATTTCATAGCGCTGCGACTGCGAATTTTTAGGATTTAGTGCTGAACCGTTGGTAAGATGCAAGATGGAAGTATTGGGAAGTTGCCGCCTGTATTGACCCTTCTTAATTTCCCCTTTTTTAAAACTTTTTTTGTTATTTATAATTATTTTTTTTAACAATATTTATCCTATGCTAGGTTTTTCTTGGTATTGTTTTAATAAAAAATTTATAATGCTTTGGTCGTCAGTGAATAATAAGGGTCAAGTTAAAAAAATTAAAAGGGAAAGAAGGGCTATTGCATTTATTTACTGACCTTCAAAATTTTATCTTATAAGGTGGATTTATTAAAACAAACAACAAAAAATAGAATATAATTTTTTTTCCCATAAAGTCTTTATACGGCAAAAACAAAAAAATAAAAATAAGAAATTACATTAAAGATCACAAAATTATTTTAACCTTTGAGCAAAACTTATAGAGGAAGCCGGGACTAGGCAGCAAGCGAGCGACAGAAGAATTTTAAATATAACCTTCCCTTCGCTTCTACGTGCTCATTGGTCGGTGAGAAGGGTATATATCCCACTGTCGGTTTATTCGTCAGCCCCTTTTTTCTCGACCAATTAGCACGGGTTTGGGGCGAGAGAAAGATTATATTTTGATTCATCTTTCTCTTGACCCTTTTTGGGACTGTCTTAACGTGAGGCTGAATCAGTAGGAATATGCTTGGGAAAATTTAAAAATTTATATTTTATTTTTACTTGAAATCACCAACTCGCATATGTGCTATTAAAACATATGAGAGAATGACAGGTTGTCACGAAATAAAGGATCGCTTTAATCCTATAAGATTATGATTTTATCAAAAAAAACACCCTAGTTTTCTTTATTTTAGAACTTTAAAAGCACACAACGATCACCCAAGGGTAATAAACCTAACAAGGAGTGCTCGATCCCATTTAAGCCCATATAAACCAATTTAAATGTCAATTCGGTATTTGTGACGTATTCTGTTTGCCTGTTTGTTTTGTTTACAAGTATAAAGTCTTAATTTTTTAAAAATATTATACATTACAGTTCTAATAGTAAGTACATATCCAAAATAGTTTTTAAAAGTTGAATATTTAACAAAAATTAATAAAATAAATCTACCTTCTTTGGGGAAAAAGGGCAAACGGGTGACGTCCAAACATAACCTATATCTGCGGACAAATAGGTAAAATCGAGCATTTTTTGTTAAGTTTACTACCCTTGACGATCACCGCTTTTATTCCTCGTTCCGTCAATGCCGCCCAAGCATAAAAACATACAGAATTTGCATTTTACAGCACCTTTAGACAACGCTCAATAAGTAGTGGTGTTTTGATGCGGCCAAGGCCGTTTGTATATATATATATATATATATATATATATATATATATATATATATATATATATATATATATATATATATATATATATATATATATATATATATATATATATATATATATATATATATATATAATTATGGACCGTAGTAACTTAATATTTGAGCAACGCCAAAATCAAACGAGTATCTAATATCAATACGCATGCTCGGGTCTTCAATTTTTGCGGAATTCTGCAAAATCTTAAATTAAAGTCAATTTTCCTCCCATTTCAAATATTACGAACGCAAAAAAGCATTAACCTTTGAGAACTGACATATTTTAAGTCGACCATTAAGAATCCCAATTTTCCCGCCCCTCTAGATTTTTAAATATTGCGAATCGCAAAACTTAAGAATAGAGAGCTCCTAAAAATTGACACATTTGAAATCGACCAATCAGAACAAGTTTCGCAATTCGCAAATCGCATTTCGCAAGCATATGAACTACGTTTTTAATAGAGATTTTTTGTTCTTCTGAATAGCCCATCGACAAAAAGCAATAAAAACTACTTTAAATAGTTAAAATGAAAAATTTTTAACCCCTTTTACAATATCAATACGTCAAATTTATTAAAACAATTTTATTGTTTTCTTTAGCTTTTGATACTAATATGATTTTTTTTTTTCAATTTATTTATTTTTTGGGCTTAAATATTAAAAAAATGGTTCATCCAAATATCATCATTTTAATATATATATATATATATATATATATATATATATATATATATATATATATATATATATATATATATATATATATATATATATATATATATATATATATATATATATATATATATATATTTAAAAAAAAAATTAAAAAAACTCTTTTATTGTAGCTTATAATATACAGGGTGTTCCATTTATAAAAGTTGAAGTTGCCTATTTTTTTCCATTTTTTTATTGGTTTTTTTTTACTGATATTTTCAAAAGATAATAGGGGAAAAAAAAATCTACAATTTTTTTGGGAAAAACATTTTTTTCTGTCTTTAAAAATAAAGGTCCCAGAAGCCACGTAAATATAATGAAAGACCCTGTACTTTTATATAAAAAAATGGGGCTTTCCCATTTAAAAATATTAAAACAACCCCCATAGTTTTTGTGTTGTTTTTTCAATCATCATTTTTGATTGGGGGGAAATTTAAAATAGCTATTTCATTTTTTAATAAAAAATACAAGTTAGGACACAAAAAGGGGGCTGTGTAATCCTTGTTTGGGTACTCCTGTCTTGTGTACTTTACCTTGGGCAAAAAAAGTGGACCCCCACTCCTCTCCTTACATCCATCCTTCGAACACACAAAAATATTTTCATTCTCTTTAATTCCTCTTCAGACAAAAACTTTTTTATTTCATAACATGTTTTTAATGTGACTATTCAGATGTTCCGAGCAAAAAATTTCCCACAACGGCACTGAAGTGGTAAAAATCAAGCTGCTTGCAAATATCATCCGCACAGTGTTTTCTTAGGTTAGGTATTTCCATTTTTAGTGATAGTCGGGGGAGAAAAATTATCTTAAAAATCTAAAAGTATTTAAGACTTAGTTTAAAGTATCAATAATTGGGCATAAAAAATTAAATAAACAAATACATCAATTTATGAAAAAATAATGTTGCAGGGTGACAAATTTTATTGCAATAAAATGTAAGAAAATGAGGAACTACATTTTCTTTTTCCTCCTTAAAATTGGTGATAAATAAACTTTAAAGATTTTGTGAAATCTTTGATTTTACAAAATAAACTATTTGCACGATTATTCACTCATTAGTTTTACTATTAAAGTTTAATAATTATCAGGGTTCAAAAAAGTCCGATATTTTTTTTATCAAAATATCGGATATTTATGATATACAGACGGGTCCAGCATAGTAGAAACATAGGCAGGGAAATGATTAATTTACTACTGTCCGCTGTGATCGATAAACGTCGGCATGCATGATTAAGCAAACCGAATCTCAGTTTGTAAATGCTTTCGGACGGGTGTTGTATGGTTTTTTTTAGGCGGACTAATCTGTTGAGAAAACAGTTGATACTTAATAATGTAAAAACCCCGTCTAACGTTTGTTAGCATATTTTGGGGTGATAGTTTGAAAAGCTTCTTCGATTTTTATTCGAAGTTTTTCTAAATTATTAGCCCTATCGTGACCATAAACCTTTTTTAAATAACCCCCCCAAAAAGAAATCATTAGGAGCAAGGTCTGGTGATCTCGCGGGCCACAAAATGGTTCCACGTACACTAATCAAAAAAGGTTAGGAAACGTATTGTTCAAATATCCTTAAACAATATGTCCATGGTGAGCGGGACAACCATCTTGCTGAAACCAAGAGAACTTACCACGTATCTGCAATGCCTGCGGCTGCAAGAAAACAAAAATATTTAAATTCAAAAAAATTTAAAACTTTAAAAACATTCAACATTTATCACATCGTTTTTATGAGTTTTGTTTGTTTGTTCGAGTCAGGCGAATGTAAGTCAATTCGCCTAAGTAATTCCCATGTTTCTACTACAGTGGACCTTTTTGTATATCCATTTTGTTAATTTAAAAAGTTATATTCTATAAATCCAAAAGTTATTTAATGCTTCTTAAATAGTAAGCCTCTAAATAAGGAAGTAAAATCGTTTCTGCACTTTGTCAATAACTTTTTTTGTAAAAAATAATGGAAAAAAACAAAAAAAAAACCTATTTTTTCGTAACGAAATTTTTTCTGAAAGACTGACGCCATAATGCCGGCAGGAGGTTGCCATTTAGGGATTAGAACTTACTATTGGGAAGATGTTTTAACTCTATCCAATGCCATCTACAGTTGGGAAGTGGAAATACAGTAACAAACGCAAAATGTACTTAATAATATAAAATTTTTAAACCTTTTTTTTATTGATATTTATCATAAAAACCATTTGGTATAAAATATACAGAGCTGTCAAAGTACCCCTTAAATAGTACTTCAAGTACAAGTACAATTTTTGATTTTTAAAAAATTACTGGGACAAGTACCAAGTATTCATTAAAATGTATTTGCATTTTCAAGTAAATTGAAAAAGAAATTTGAAGTACACCAAGTATTTTATTTTGAAGTCAATCCAAGTACTTGAAGTAATTCAAATCTGAAGAAAAAAAAAGTACTAAAGTAAAACAAAGTACTTAAAAAACAAAGTACTTGAAGTACACCAAAGTACTTGAAGAAAAACAAAGTATTTAGACATAAATTTGACAAGTATTTTTTATTTACTTGAAGTATTGTTTTTACTAAGACTTTTTATTTACTTGAATCTTTATTTAAAGTATTTTTTTTACTTGGAGTACTTTTTTACTTAAAACATCGTAATACTTCAAGTAGTTAAATAAATACTTCAAGTAATTTACTTGTCAAATCAAGAAAAAATCCAAGTATCTTCAAAAAAACTAATAAATACAAGTAAAGTATCCTAATAAAAAATTACTTAGTACTTTAATTTTTGCAGCTCGGGAATATACAGAAAGCGCAGCCCACTGCGAACATAGGACGATCCTAGACGATTTTGATGTCCCTTTTAAAAACGCGCACGATTGCTTATCGATCAATAATTTTCCAGCGAACAATTCAATACGTTTATTTCTGAAATAGTTCTTAGTTTTGAACGCTCGACAGAATAGTTGTACTGTGTCGATTATTTGCGACCAAAATTTTTTTTTTTTAATAATAGTTATTAATAATGGATTTTTACGAACTGAAGACATCCAAATTATTGAATGGAATCACCGTGGAAATCCTGTTAGGGGAATTGGGGAATTATTTAATAATTTATTTTTAACCAGGCTGACCCCCACGATTTCCACTATTTACCGAGTCTTTAAAAAAACTTTCTGACATTTGGTTATTTAACTCCAAGAAAACATAAACATGATATGCCTCAAAAATACAACAAAAGGGGGAAAAGAAAGAAATTTGGGGAGTGGCAAGTGTTATAAATCATACAGTTTCCATTAATACAATTGCAGGACAGGGGTTTTTTGGAGAAGATCAGTGGAAAGAGTGCTGAAAAAATTGATACCCGATCCTACAAAGTAAAAAAAAACCCAAAGAAATTTTCCCTGATGAATATTTAGAAAGGTATTTTTTGAAAAAGTAATGGAAATGAAAAATAAAAATGAAAATTTTATAAGAAACATTGTTTTTACTGATTAATCGACATTTTCACTTCATGTCTCACCAACGATTTTTTCTCTGAGGTCACGTAAAACATAATTTATGGTTTCCAGGAGAATAGGGCTAATAATCTAAGAATTGCAATTACAAATTGGGAATTAAATTTAGATTTTTACCCTTTTAAAATTCTAGCAAATGTCAGAAGGCGTTTTGGGGCAATCTTTTTATTGTTTGGCTCAAGAAGGTGGTTTATTTGATCATCTTTGATAACTTGAAAAAAAGTTTTTCTTTTTATTCTATGAATTTCACATTAAATTATTTTCTTAAAATATCTTCTACGTTAAAATTATTTATTTGAAAAAATTATTTTATTTTATTAGGAAAAAAGTTTTTTTTACAGCAAACGTTGGGTTCTAAGCAACTAATTTTTTAAAATTTGGGTGATAAGAAATCAGATCGAAGTCGGTTGACGCTAGCTAGCCCTGCTACTTGCCTATAAACACTGCATCCTCTTACTGAAAAAAAAAAACGTAGTAAACAACAAAAAAGAACAGATAATTCTTCCGAATTTATTACCGCACTCCCCCCCAGTCCTAACCAAAAAAGCGCCACGGAAAACGAGGGAAATTGAGATGCAAGCCACAAAACTATTATTGGTATTTTAGAATTGGGTACATCCAAATTGTCCAGGAGCCTCCTATGTTCGCAGTACGGTGGGCCTTTCTGTATATTGGAAAACACATAATATGTATCCAAAAAAATATAAAATATATAATATATATATATATATATATATATATATATATATATATATATATATATATATATATATATATATATATATATATATATATTTATTATATACAGGGTGCCAAAGATTCCATAATTATGGGGGTCTCGGAAACTGTAAGAGATACGAAGTTTGTTAAATTATGGCAAAGGTGAATAAAAAGAAAATAACCATGAACACTTTAGAAAGTTGCAAAATCGAGATTATTTTTTTTTGACGTTATTTAAAGAGATATGAAAAAACAAAAGACACTTTCTTGGCCATTTTTTTAAACTCTAAACAAAGGGTTGAGAGATTTTCCTACGACGTTTCGTTTTCGTTAAAAACCAAAAATTAACCCTTTTTTTTTTTAAATACCAATTGTTTATTGCATTTTTTTTTTTACAGATACTGTAAAATTTTTACAAAAATTAAATTTGAACAGTAGGTGCTTTAATTGTTCGGTAAGTTGTATAACAGCCTAAAACTTCCTACATTATTCCACTGACTATTTAAAAGTAAAACATTTTTGATATTCCTAAAAAAGATATACCAAAGAATAGAAAAAATAAATTTACCCAAAAAAAATTTTATACTTTTTTTTATCATAAAATCATCCATTTTTTGTGTAGCTTTTTTAAGGAAGAATTTTAAAAAAAATTGTGCAACTTTAAGGTAAGTGGGGCGTTATAAAAAAAAAACCAGTAGTTTCGATAAAATTGGGGAGATATTCATTATCAAACTTAAAAAACCAAACTAATCCAATTTTCACTATATTTTAAATTTTTTTAAAAAATTTTGATTTTAACACTAAATTCCACATACTATTCTATAAACGCCTTTAAAATGAGTTTTGATATTTTTTTTTATCCTTTTCCTTAAATTAAATTGGAAAAGTTTCACTTTCACAAAGGGGGCGCTTTTTTTAAAAAAAAATCCCCGTGTTACAGGGGTTTAAAAAAAGTAAAACTTGCTATTAAATAAAAAAAGGTTTTAAAATTAATATAAATAAATATAAATATAAAAAGAAGTTATAAAATATTGTAATTTAGTGTAAAAATCAGAATTGTCTGAAAAAAAAAGAAAGGGGAGGTAAAACGGGGCGCAAAAAACCCCTTTTTTTTTACCTGCACGTCTGTAAGGAGTTTTTTCATAGGAAAAATGGGGTCCCAAACCCCTTTCCCCCGAGAGGGGTTTGGGTCAGGGCAGGTAAGAATTGGGTATAATTGACACTACCATTTTTAAAACATTTAACCAGTTCAGTTCTCATTTTAATAGTGAAGAAAATAGTGCGAAAATGTCGGTATCAGTAATTGAGTGTTTGGTTAAAGCAGGAGAGGTCTTTTAATACCTCCCCGCATTTTCACGTCTGAAATATAATGGAAATAATAGAAAAAAAAAAAGCTGTTTTTGCTAACCAGAACTAACCACGACCGACTAGAACTTACGGGTTTTGAATTTTCTAAAATGCTAACCACAACAACCATGACCGACTAAGGGCGTTTGATTTTTTTCAAAAGGCCGATCATGGTTAACCTGTTAGTTAAAGCAGGAGCGGTTTTTTTTAATAGTCCCCGCATTTTTACGTCAGAAATATAATTGGGGAAAATAATAGGAAAAAAAAAAGCTGCTTGTTTAAACACCGCCGCCTAAGTGGGGACTACATTTTTTAAATGTACTTCTTTTGTCAAAAATATAATATTTAAAAATTTTGATGCAATAAATGTTTTTTTTAAATTTAAAAAAATTGTTTTACTTTAAAGAAAAAAATTTGCGCCCGTTTACCTTAGATTTTATTGCCCCAATATCCCTGCGCCCCATTTACCTGTTCAATAAACCTTTGGAAGGCCTTGCGTCCCGTTTACCACCGCCGCACGCAAGCAAAATTCGGGGAAAAACCCCCATAAATCGGAAATACCAACTTCGCAATTAAGGCCTATTCTGAGTATAATTTCATTATCTAGGTTTGCATAATAAATAATCACCTTTTTTTTTCGTACTTGCAGAAAAATTTTTTTTGAAAGCTGGGTGTTCGGAGACTATTTCATTGCGATTCAAAAGCGCCAGAAAAATTGAATTTATATTCAGTTTTTCGGCAAAGTGTGGGTTGTAAAAAATAACTATGGAGCCATTTGTTTGGGGGTAAGTAGAATATTAAAAAAAATATTTATTTAAAATATTTCTTACGTTTTTTATACTAGTGTTCTGAAAAGTTAACAATTATTTTTTTTTAATTTCAATTTTTTTTTATTTTTGCTAAAGAGTATGATTTCGTATTCCCGCATTTAAATTAGCTTTTAAAATTTTTGTTTAATAAGTCCTTTGTAAGATCCCATCTTAAGTTGCTGCGATAATTTGGGTCTTTACCAGAAAATATTTTTAAAGATTTATGGTCTGGGTCCAAATTTGATAAAATGTGGTCCCAAAAAGCAACAAATAATTTTCTCCTACTAATTAAAAGAATAAATCAATTTTTATAAAATAAAACATTATTTTATAGAAAATTTTAAAAAAGAAATAAAAAAATTGCCATAATTTTATTAACAATTTCTAGTGGTTTTTATATAAAAATTGATAGTTTTAAGGACTACTGTCATGAGACGGCCAGAAAATTTGTAGAATTGTATCGTGGTACAATATGCCAACTTCCGTCCATAAAATCTTTTAAAGCACATGATATAATATCATATTTTATGGTTCCAATTGGGAAACTTGGGAAGAAATCAAGAAACAAAGATAAAAAAAAGATTCAGAGAATTTCATGCACGGAAGTTTTTTAAGAAAACAAAACATGGAGGAAATTTTTAAAACTTTTAATATCTTCTGATCCTTTAAATTCCAATATGAAAAAAAAAACTGCTGCTTAAACAGTACCCTTCAAAAGTTTTGGCATTTTTTGATGAACCAACAGTTTCGTTTATGATAGTGAAGATATTGATTGATTTTAATTATTAAGATAGGTTAGGCTTTAGTATTATTACAAAAATTTATTGTTAAGTGAGGTCTGTATAAAACTTACATACTTAAATATATTACTCTTAACATGTATTTTAAATTGCTTTATTTACACAAAAAGTTAGTTATTAAATTAAATAAAACAAAAAAAACAAATCACAACTTTATTTAATTTATAATAAGCAATTTTATTAACTTCAGGTATATCAAAAGTCTTGTCATTTTTGGGTTTTATTTCAAAAAATTTTGTTAAAAAGTTTATTTCACGCAAAATTAAAATTTATTGAGGCACTAACAGTACAAAAGGGAATAATTTGAAAATGCAGGATTAACTATCTCAATCCTACAATTCTGTTAAAATGGTTTACCTCTCTCTCTGTTATGCCTCAACAACTTTCCAATTCGAGCCGAAAAAAAAACGCTCTTATTAGAATTTTTAAACCTTAACTGATTAAATTGTTAAAATAATAACAGTCTAATAATAATAGTAACATTTTTCATAGAGTTTTTTTTTTTTTAAAGGGGAAATAGGTATTTACACAGCGCTTAGGGTAATGAATAAATGAACCCAAGGGGGGGGGGGTTTTAAAAAATGTTTAAATGAACGTGTTATCTTAGTTTTAAATTTTTACGATTAAACATGTTTGTGATTCATATCAGCACTACTACTATTTATGGCCGGTTTTCCCCGATTTTCGCCTGTGTGCGCCGGTGAAAATGAGGTTTGATGATGGATATTTTGAAAACGAAACGTTTTCGCCCAAAATTTTTGGAATTGTTCGAGTTGTTTCTGGCCCAAATTTTAATGGAGTTGGCAATTAGAATCTGAAAAAATTTTTTGGGTTTTTTTGATTATTAAAGTTAAAAACCTAACCTCATTTTAAACATATTCCCCCCTTTTTTTTGTACACAATTTGTCGATTTTTACACAAAAGGGCCTTTTTTTACCTTTTTTCCCATTAAAGAAACTTTCAAGTTTAAATGTATACATACATACATGTATGTATGTATACATACATTTTTTACGGTTAGGTCAAAACCGGCATGTGAAAGTGGGAGGTTTGAAATTTAAAAAAGGGAAAAAAGGTGTAAAATAAATGAATAAAAAAATTTTTTAAAAAAAGGTGTTTGATATTGTGTGCCAAATTATTTAAAATCGAATCTATGAAAAAGAAGAAGAATAGGAAAATAAGGTTAGTTTGATTTTCAACTTTGATGATGAACATCTCGAAAACGAAACGTTGCCGAAAAATCTTTTTTCAGATTCGTAATCAGCGCCCCAAAAAACCCCCGTGTAACAAAATTGGTCAAAATCGGAGAGGAGGCAACTTTTGAGACAATTACCCTATTTTTTTCAAATTCGTTATTAGCGCCCCAACAAACCCCTAATTAACAAAATTCGTTAAAATCGGGCCGGTCGCAATTTTATGGACAATTACCGTGAATTGCACCCTAAAAACCCCCGTTTAGTAAAATTCATTACATGTACAGGGTGGGCCAAATTGGGCATTTTTAAAGGAGATAGATGAAAACTAATGTCGGTGTCTGGAGCTTAATTTTCGTCAATAACATAATGGTAAAAACCGCACATCGATATCTGTTACCATTGCTGAGTTACAGGTTGTTTTTTAAAAAAATGCATTTTTTAAAAAAACGTTTTTACTTTTTCTTTTAAATTTTATTTCTGTAAAAACATTTCCAAAACAACTTACGAATTTAATGGTGTAAATATATTTTTTTTTCAAAAACAATAGTTTTTTAAAAGTTATTAACAGAAAATTGAATAATTAAAAATAACTTTAAATTTCCTTCCAAAAAAAATAGCACATTTTAAAATTTTATAAAATGAAACTAATGTTTACAATGAATGATGCGAATTTTATAACAATGTCTATATTTAAAAAAGATTAACAAAAAAATTTTAAAAAAAACAATAAAATGTAATAATAAACCAGCGCAAGAGATTTAGCAAGGAGATGTTCGAATTGTCGACCGTCTCTTTATGCACAAACGGCACCGTTTCCGGACATTTCTTGCAGAATTTCAAACCCCTTTCACAACCGCTACTTCTAATTCTCGTCTAGAACGTATAGGTAATTTAAAAATAGGTCCCCAGTCTTCCCAAAGATAAAAAACCATTGGCGTTAAGTTCGGGGGACCTCGCTTTGGGCCCAAAGGATGGGACCTGGTTAGCTATCCAATTATTGTCAAAGATTCAAAAAATTATTTAAAAATTTCAGCGTTGTGAGGCGGTGCCCCATCTTTAAAAATATGTTTCCCGAAATTCTATTTTCAATTTATCATCAATGAAGGGTTCTATTTGTTGCCTTAAAATTTGCAAAAAATTTTTGTTAGAGGTGAGGGTACCATCATAAATTAACCCCCTAATTCTACCTCTAAAAATACCTGTTCAGACACTAAACCCTAATCTTCCTTGGTTTCTTAGCTCCACTACTAAATGAGGGTTTTGTTGCGCCCAAGTATACGAAGTTATAGTGGTTAAAAATACCGACACTGCTTATATACTTCGTCAGTCCAAATACATTCAGTGGGAAATCGCGCACACAGTTAAATTTTTCCAGAAACCACCGACAAAATCTATGCGGCGTTCAAAATCTCCAGGTCTAAGATGATGCACTTTTCTGGTCCTGTATGGTGTATATTTGTATTTTTTAAAGTTCGTCTAACATTAGTTCTTGCCAGTCCTGTTAACGTTTTAAACTTTTCGTGTTGACGTTTTAGGATTATTTTGAACGACTCTAAAACCCTAATTTTATCTTTTTTTTTTCCTAAACTCCTTTAAAAACTAGTGTGTAAAGGCTTGTATGTGGAAAATAGGTCAAAAAAAAAAAGGTAAGTTTTTAGAAAAGTTATAAAACATTTAGTTTTTGTTTTCCATATTTTTATCATAACCTCATAAACCTAAATTTGAATTTAGTAAATAATTTTATTTTGTGGACCCTTTACCTTTTCCTATAAAGTATATTTATTTTTTTTTTTAAACGAGCTTCTAAATCTTTTTTATATTCTATAAATAGGTTATATTTTTAAACACCTATAAGATTCTCTTCTAAAAACCCCTGTATTTTAAAGGTAAATGTTTTTTTTTAAATAGTAACACTTACGTATTTTTATAATAAATTTAAAAACTAGTAAAAATAAACAAATTTTGTTGACTTTTTACCTATAAAGTAGAATTATTTTTGAAATGAATTTCTAAACCTTTTTTATATTCTATAAAATAAACTACGTTCTTAAATACCTATAAAGCTCTCGGTTCTTGTATTTAACCAAAATAATACTATCTATATAATTACTGTTAAACTTTTAATTTAAAAAAAATAGTTTTACTTACGTTAAGAACGCCAAAAATTTACCCTAATAGTACCACCCTCTCTCCAAGCAACCATCCGTATCCTCCTTATCTCGAAATATATTAGTCTGTTTTCAGGTACACCCTCGGACACCTCTATTTCGTAGAAAAGCTGAAATTAAAAACATAATAAATATCTGATAAAGAATGAAAAATATATACCTACATTTTCATTAGGAAACTGAGCTAGAACCTCCCGCCCAATGACCTGCAACAGACCTTCAACCCTTCTTTCTGAAAAAAAAACACTGATTAACCGAGTATTTTTTTTTAAGTTTCTTTTTTTTTAACTTACGTGATAACCACGCCGGTAATACATCAGGCACTAAAAAATAGCTATTTATTATCATTATTGGGACTTAATCCCTGAAGGTCGAAATAGCCCCAGGGCTAGATTTCGACCTGATGGGCATTATAGTCCAGTAAAGCCCGGGCATACAATGCTTTATGTTTTACCCAAAAAGAGTTTTTCAATGACTAATTACATTATTTATTCGCAATATAAAAATAAGTTGCACCTGTACCTGTATACGTAAGTAGATAATGACTGGTGTTAAGTTTGACTTTGATGTTTCTGTCAGTTAGTCAGTTGGCATTTTTTATTTAACGATTTGCTCAAAATGGAAGAAATTCCACAAAATATAAGAGAAAAGGCCATAAAAGCGACCGAAAATCTTTTGCCAGTTAAATCAAGGCAACAGTATAATCGGGAGTATGGCATATTTGGTATTTGGAAAGATGCGAACGCAATTCTTCAAATAACCGAAAACATTTTAATGGCATACTTCCAGGAACTGGTAAGTTATTGATTTTATTTTAATACATATGTTTAAAAAACTTTATTATTTTTAGTCGGAAAAATACAGTCCGAACTCTCTCTGGACCAAGTATTCCACCCTAAGGTGATGGTCTATGAAAATATAGACATTTCGCAATACCATCGTCTCATATCTTTTTTAAAAGTTAAGTCGAAAGGATACGTCCCGAAGAAGTCTAAAGTTTTGGAAGGAGAACAAATGTTAAAATTTATTAAGAAGGCTCCTGATGATATCTACTTGGTACACAAAGTCATATTGGTAATGGGTGTTTTTGGAGGTTTAAGACGAGATGAGTTGGTCAAAATGACCATTGATGACATTGAAGATAGAGGAACAGTCTTGGTTATAAAGGTACCAGAAACTAAAACTTCAACTTCAAAAAGTTTTACTATCATTGAAGAAGATTTAGGCGCTTTAAATTTAATAAAAAAGTACACAACATTAAGACCAGCTGGAATAAAGGAGCGAAGATTCTTTCTTACCTATAGAAAGGGTCGATGTACAGTACAACCCATTGGAAAAAAAACCATAGGAAGCGTCCCAACATTGATCGCAAAATTTTTAAAACTGTATAATGCAGAAGCTTACACCGGCCACTGTTTGCATCGCACATCGTCAACTTTACTTGTTGAGGCAGGTGCTTCGTTTGAAACGCTAAAACAACATGGGAAATGGAAAAGCTCTTCAGTAGCTGAAGGATATATAGAAGAAAGTATTTCATCCAAAAACAAAGTAGCCAAAATGATTGCCAATTCAGTTAATTCCGAGTTAACCGTATCGACTATTGAAAATTCTTTAATGGACTGTTCTTCTATACAAAATAGCGTTAGTGCTACCACCGCTGCTACCATCACAAAAACACCGACCATTCTATAGTGGGATCAACTACATTTTCTGGGACATTTCAAAATTGTAGTTTTTATTTTGGAAATAAAGTTTAATTTTTAGTATTGTTTAAAGAAAAATTATTTTTTGTATAAACTTTATTGTGAGAAAATAAAATTGGATAAGCAATAAAATTTCCATATTAGGCATTAGGGCATTATAAGCGGGCATTATCATAATCCCTAGGTGTATTATTGCTATCATAACATATTCCGTTTCTAAGGTATTATAGATCAATAATAGATAGGTAAAACATAAAAAGTATTATTTGACGGTTTTTAGACTGATAAAGTCACTTACTTCTTCCCATTAAAAAGGCCTCTTCGTCGGCGGGTTGTGGGGCCGCTGGCAAACTAGGTTCATTAGCTGGAGGTGGTGTCGCCGGGGTGTTGGTGGTAATGCGTTAGGATGCATTTAAATGAAATCCCTTCATAATTTTTCATTTTATATATTTTTATTATCATCTTTGTGGTCTGGCTTTAGCACTTACAGTATGTACAAAGTGTATGTTTTTTCTTATATATTTTTTTTACCACTACTACATTTTTTTTTAATATCACCGTATTTTTGAAACGGTCACGGTACGTAATACATACTTGTTTACCTTGCCTATTTATCTAAGAACTGTAGCTCTTTGTTAGTGATTTACTTTACGATTTTAACCATCTATAAACATGTATATTAAAGTTTTTATGAATTTTTTGGTACCCTTTTTTTTAGGATTTAAATATTTTACTAAAAAATAAAGCCATTCCTAGCTTCTGTTCCTGCAACTGCTAATGATGCTTTTGTGACTAGCTTTATCTTTCTCTTCACAGTCTGTGTGTGGCATGAAAATTTTACTAGATCCATTTTGGGAACTGACTTTATAAGCTCGAGTAGTTTTAACTTTGAAATTGACTCGACAATTGGAGGTTCAGTTATGTTGCATGTTTCCCAGTTAATAAGTTCCTCGTAAATGTTTGCACCAAAGTTTAGCTTTGGTACCGTAAATTCTCTTACAGTAGCACTGAGCTACTACGCCATTTTTAGGTCCAGTAATTACCACAGTACCGTCACAGCTATAGCAACTAAATCACACGTATTGTTTCTTCCATCAACAAACTTTAATAAACATTCTTTTGTATCTTTTGCAGATCCAGTAGCAGAAATAACATGACCTAAATATTCGGATCAAGGTTCTTTCACTACAGCAATACATTCTTCTACAGCTACCTTTCTATGCAGTTTTGAACCCAAGGAAATGTATTGAACGGTTTTATCTTTTTGTTCATCGACATAAATACCTTGCACGTTAAGTTTTTCTCGTCTAAAGTTTTTCACTAATAACAACTTTTTTTTCTTCTGTTCTCATCTAATTTTGCTGCGATCAATTTCTTTGGATCTGTCATTTTAACTTACTATCCCCAAGTCATGAAAGATTGCACTAGCTATCATTGCTGCCGATCGATCTGAGACGCCAGTTTGATCAAACACTGCAGACAATTTATCCAAATTGATTCTCATATGAGATGTGCTAGGTTGATCTAGATCTAACTGAGCTGAGGAATAATTTGATTTTAATACAAACTCTGGATCGCCGATATCAGAATCACTGCTTCTGCTTTCACTTGAATTTAGACTTTGAAGCTCAGTTTGCACCATCTTGGTGGGGTGCTGTGGTTGACCACTTGAAGAACTACTTCCAACTCCGCGTTTTTCGCTTTTTAATTTACTTTCCATTTTTGCCTTTATTAATTTTGTTGCTACTTAGTCCAGTCCTCCAATTACCTTTTGTCGCAAATGTCTTTGGTCGTTTCGGAGCTCTCGTTCATTTACAGGTACCTTTGCAGGCTCAAGAACTAAAACCGTTACACTTACAGTAACAGAGATCAAAAAGTTTATTCTTAGCCTCCTTTAATTTTATTATTATTTGATTTTGAATAGGATACTTTTAATATATGCGAATATAAATAACAAAAAGTGTGCGTAGAGAAGCGGCCATGCCAAATGTGGTTGTTACTAAATAGTATTCAGATTTAGGATAAGGTTGTTGAAGAAATATATTTAATTATTATATTAAGAAAAATATTTTGTTTAATTTACATTTTTTCTAAATACTCGCATTTTTCTTAAATTTTAAGTTTAATGTGGCACCTGAAGCTACTTTTGAAAAAAATTAAAATTTTGGGAAATAAACCTTCTTATTAATACGCAACTTTTAGAAACTAGCCGCAAGTAAAAATCAAAATATTATTTTTTCGCTCCATCCTACTGGTCACCTTACTGTTTTATCTAAGACTTATTACACCTTTGAAGATGGTTTGCTTAACTACATTAACTATCTATAAAAAATATATATATTAAAGTTTTATGATTTTTTTTCTAAAGCCGTTTTTTAGATTTTTTTTATATTTTAGTAAAAAACTTTATACTTCCTGTAATATTCCTACGAACAATATCTGTGGTTGGCTTCTGCTATCTTTTAAAATAATTTATCACAATTTCTCGGTTTTTCGTTGCAACCGCTAGTAAATAATTCTCAACTTTAAATAAAATATTGTTTGTTTAATGAAACCACATTAGGATAAATTCATCTGTGTTGGTTTATAAACATCCTTATTTTTTTTAAAATAATTGTTTTCCTGTTAGAACTGAAGTCATGTAAATTAAAACACCATTAAGATATAAATTCCGCGTATAGATTAAAATAAGAAGTAAGCTCAAGTATGTGATTAAATAGTACAGGCCACAAGTCAGAACAGATTTTTTATGGAGAAATGTTGAAGTATATTTGATGTTGTAGGGGTTTTTGATTTAGCAAATTTTTCACAGTAGGGCAGATCCTAGGAAAGGCTGCCGTGAAGTTGCTTTTGTGGCAGGTTGCCATGGTATTTCGTTTGTATACGAAGTTTTCGAAAGAAATTTTTGAAGTATGACTTAAGGTGGACCTAGAACTCTAACGATACTGAGCAGAGTGTTATTTTCGAGATTAGATTTTTGTTATTATATTAATTTATATCTTAAGTGGGTGGCTTAATAAGAAGTCAACAGTATTTTGTTTATATTATAAAAAGACTAAGGGTCATTATTCTTTCTTGAAGCAAAACCTAGGTATATGTAGAAACATAATTATAAATGTAAAAATGTGCAATGTAAACCAAAGAAACTAAGATTTGTAAAGTTTATAAACTAAGTAAATAATTGTAACAATCTAAGTAAAAATGTAGTTATAGGGCAAATGTACAGACTTTTTAAGGCCTACAATTAACAGTATAATGTAGTTGTAAATACGGGGAGACAAGCACTGAACGTGTAAGGATTTATAGGATTCCCCGTTTTTTCTTTTCGCCCTGGCTTTGGTGCTCGTTTAGGAGTACCAAAGCTTGGTCTAAGTGGGGTGGTGTCAGGGAATCCTATAAATACCAGCGAGATTGGAAAAGAAGGCAGTGCGTTTTAGCAGGTCTTTGTAACAACATCGGCCGCCAAAAACAGTGGTGCTTGTCTCCTACGACCTAAGCTATAAACAAATTCTATTTTTAGACTTCTTAAAATTTTTATTCTTCTTGCTAATTTGTTTGTTTTTCTGTGTTCAATTTAATTATTTAACTTCTTTTGTAAATTCAAGTCACTATTTTGTTTATTTCTTTTTGCATAATCAAGTTACTTAAAATAATTTATTTTTTTTGTCTTGTTTGTTAATCCTTTTTCTTTAATTGAGTGACTGTGAAATCCAGGTTGACTGGTTGGGCCGAGGCCCATATTTTCTTTTTGACCTTTAGGGAAACGGTTGCCCTAGTATATTAGAGCTTGGTGTTCTAGTTTTTTTTCTTTATTATATAAGAAATTAAAGATTGTAGTCCTGTGATTTCTGTTAGAAGAAAAAGTTATATTTTGTTTATTCTTGTAAATCTAATTCTGTTTTATAATAAAATAAATCATGAAACAATCCCTGTGTTTAAACTTTGGTCTGGAGGCAGATACCACTACACTCCCTCCCTTTCCTTCGGCTTGGCAGGCCCATAATGAGGCCGTCATAGCCGATAAAAGGGCGGAAATTAGAACGACCCCCTTTCCTTCTTCGGCCTGGCAGGTTCCTGAAGGGACCGACGCGGCCGATAAGAAAAAGGAAAATCAGGGCTCGCATCTCGCCGCACAGGCGCGAGGCAAGACCGCGCGGCGCCGTTTGCAACGCCAGAAACAGCGTGCGAGGCGCGGTCTGGCCACGCTCCCCCTGTACGACCAGATGGGGAGACCCCAATATTTTACTGAGGAGGGCGTGGGCAGGCCCTAACTAGTTTACACACTCACCCCAAAACTAGCCCCTGTCAAGTACTAAATGACTCTTTAAAATCTAAACCAGGACCGCTCACCGCTAGCTACGCGGATCACAGCGGGTCCTCGGTAGTTGCTCTTAACTATTTAAACATTGACCTTAATCAGAATCTTCTGGACAGTTTCACGCTGGAACCCCAGAACCAGGAGGGTGCCAAGTCTGGTACCCTCTCTCCAAAGATAATAATTAAGCAGAATGTGGTCATTAAACCCCCAGACGAACTAAAAATAGGTGTGGCGTGGAGCGGGGACTCTCTAGAAGAACCCAAAACTCCCGCATACTATACAGATTTCGCCCTTCCTGATGTTATAGCCCATAATGCCTTAAAAACGCTAGAACAGCGTCGCCAAGAGCGTGACGCGCGTCGGCGTGCCCTCTTTAGGGGGACTAAACCCGCCGAACCCTATACCATTGACCCTGTTGAAAGAGAGTCGCTTAGGAATAAAGCAAGACGCGGGCTTCTGTCTGGCCCAAGTTCAGTTCGTACTCGGACTGAAGCCCCTGAGAAACAAAGTACAGAGTCTCGTAGGGATCGAACCCGCGTAGATCTCGTCAGCTTTACTATTAGTAACCAAATAATCAATAATCGTTATAATTTTGCCCACCAAATACTACACAGCGCACCATATAGTAACTAAACGACTGGTTTATTGACTAATATTTTAACTAAAGAGAGGGCATACACATGCAATTATCTCTTCTACTATTTAACATTAATAATCAATATGCCGGTTTTAAAAGATTTGACTAAATCACGGCGTGTTTACAGCCAAAATCACAATTTGACAATTACCAATAAGCATTTGTTTTCTTTATAATGGCCGCGCCCCGCGGCCTCCTAAGCCTACTTGTTCAAAGTGGGCGCACTATTAAAAACTCTTTATTTCAAAGAGAACTCGAGCAAAATATTAAGTGTGCAATCTTTTTGAAAAGGTAATTTAAAGTTATTTTTAATTATTCAAAAATATACAGGGTGTCCCATATAAAACATCGATTTTTCTGTTAATAACTATTAAACTATTGATTGTAAAAAAATATTTTACACCATTAAATTCTACGCAAAAAGTTGCTTTGGAAATGTTCTACAAAAACTCAAAATTTTCCATAGCAAAAAAGTTACAGCGATTTTTAAAAATGCACTTTTTTGAAAAACACCCTGTAACTCAGAAATGGTATCAGATATCGATGTGCGGTTTTTACCATTATGTTATTGACGAAAATTGAGCTCCAGACACCAACATTAGTTTTCATCTATCTCCTTTAAAAATGGGAGTTTTCCTTTAAAAGTGCCCAATTTGGCCCACCCTGTACAATGATATTTAATATCAATAAAGTCGGGCAAGTAAAAAAATTACCGAACTCACCTTACTGATGCTCAGTCAAACTACTCAACATAATATCCGTCCACTTTTGCTCTTGCTCTTTGAGCGTCAAATGAACGTCTCCTGAGTCCGCCTCGGGATCTGAGAGTTCGTACAGAGGCACGTCTATGTCGTCCTCAGGCAACTTGTCAGCTCGCCAAGCGTCGTCGATTAAGTCTACAAAGTGGCCGTTACTTTGTACTTCACTGTCTGACATCTATAAAACAAATTTAATAAGTTTAAGCTGATAATTTATATTATATATCAACGTTAAAGTCATGCTCTAATACAGGAGTCTCCAAACTTTCCAGCCTTAGGGCCATACTGATTACTCCAGTAAGTTCCGAGGGCCAAAACCATATTATCATTGTTGCCGGTGGTAAGAAGTGAAATAGTTCACTGATGAAAAAAAAAAGTCCGAAAAAGTACACAACGTTTAAAACAGGCTGCAAATCGGACTAAAGTCCGCAAAACGGTAACACTGCATATTATTAATTTTCCTGTCATTATCTGTAATTTCTAGATTAGTCGTAGAGTACGAGCCATGAGGAGTAACGTGACACGACATCTGGTGGACACAAGCGGAAATAGGTAGTACCTTCTATCGCTAACAGATGGCGCTAATAGCAGGTACAGAATAATATCGTCGGTTCGAGAAAGTTCTGGTGTCTTCCACTCACTTCTAGATGGCAGTAATTGGAATATATAAGAAGGCTAGTGGCGCAACCACAAGTCAGTTCCTATGACACTGTTGTTAAATAAAATATTGCATACCTCCTTAAAACGTGTTTGTGCGTGTTTAAGTTTAAGACATCTTTATAACAGTATTTTGATTTGAATTGTTGCTTTTGTGTGTGAATTAGTAGTATGGAAAAGAAGCGAAAAATTGATAGTGAATGCAGAAAATTCAAAATCAGTGGAACATTCAGTATTTCGTAATTAAGTCCAGTAACAAGGCGCTATGTTTGATTTGCAATGAAAGCATAGCCGTTTCAAAGAATATAACATTAAATGTCATTATGAAACAAAACATTTTCAAAATTACTCAAAATATACAGGAAGTTTGCGGACAGAAAATTCGAAGCTATGCAGCGCGGATTGAAATCGCAGCAATCTTCATTTACAAAACTCAAAACTGAACAAGAGGCTGCAACTCGTACCAGCTTCGTGTGGCTCTTGAAATTGCAAAACGTGGAAAACTATTCACCGATGGAGAAATGATCAAAGAATGCATAATTGCAGTAGCCGAAGAAATGTGCCCTGAAAAGGTAAATTTATTAAAAACTGTCAGTATGTCAGCAAACACTGTGGCTCGAAGGGTAGAAAACATCGCTGAAAATATATCCTCTCAACTGTTCGACAAAAATGGACATTTTGAGTGGTTTTCTTTGGCCTTGGATGAGTCAACGGATGTGTCAGATACTGCACAGGTGTTGATTTATATTCGAGGAGTAGATAAAAGCTATGAAGTGCACGAAGAACTTCTTGATATGTATAATATTCATGGCACAACTACTGGTACAGATATTTTTAAAGGAGTTGAAATGGCCATTAATCAAAAGAACCTTCGATGGAAAAACTTGAAATTTATTACAACTGATGGAGGCAAAAACATGAGTGGGAAAGATAAAGGAGTGGTCGCTCTTGTGTCAAAGGCTGTAGAAAATGACGGTGGTTCAAAACCATTAGTCTTACATTGTATCATTCATCAACAGTCTTTGTGCGGAAAATGTTTGGATATGTCTGACGTTCTGAAACCAGTCATATCAACTGTTAATTTTATCAGGTCTTTTGGGCTGAATCACCGACAATTCCGACAATTTATTGAAGAGATTGGAGAAACTGACTTACCTTATCATACTGCCGTACGCTGGCTTAGTTGTGGGAAAGTCCTTCAGCGCTTTTTTGAACTTCGAGCGGTGATCGAAATTTTTTGAATGAAAAGCATCGCCCTCTTACTGAATTACAAAACAACGCATGGCTGTGGAAGTTAGCATTCTATGTTGATTTGACAAAACATGTGAACGAACTGAATTTGGGATTGCAAGGAGAAAACCAGCATCTTCCTGATTTATACACTAATATCAAATCATTCCGGAAGAAATTGAGACTGTTTCAATCACAACTATAAAGTAAATGTTTTTCACATTTTAAAACATGTGAAATATTCAGCCACACTACTGAGACTGAGTTTCCTATCGATTTTGCAATCGAAACTTTGAGTGCTTTGAAGATAAATTTTGATACTGCTTTCTTGACTTTGATGCCATTGCGAATCAAATTAAGATTTTTCAGAATCCTTTTGATACTGACATTGAAACTCTAGCCCCGGAACTTCAAATGGAAATGATTGATCTACAATGCAGTAATATAATTAAGAACAAATATCAAAACTCATCTTTGTTGGAATTTTATAAGAGTCTTCCACTGACACAATTTGATAATTTGCATAAATTTGCTCGTGGTCTGTTTTCTGTTTTTGGTACTACTTATTTGTGTGAGAAAACCTTCTCCAAAATGAAGTACACAAAAATGTTTACAGATCGAAATTAACTTTTAATAATTGGTACAAGTAAAATTAGTCCACAACTACAAACTATTGTCAGTGGAAAATCTCAATTACATAAATCTCATTAGTATTTCATATGTCATTATGTTTGTTATAAGTTATGTGATTATTTAAAATGTATAAAATGTTAGTTGGATTCATTTCAATAATTTGTTAGTTATTATATACTGAAGTTAAATTTTCTGCATATTATACATGTCTTTACTCATTACAATTCTGTGTTTTTTATCCAACTTATCACAAAAACAATAACAATAAGCCTACAAGAATGTTATGAGTTAGCGGAGTTAGCCCATGACCATATCAATGTAGATGTCATATTAATAATTATTCAACATAAAATTAGAATACTTCAGTAAACTAAATTTAATTTGCTATAAAAATTATTTGTTCTCTAAAAGGAGTTTTCAAGTATGCTAGCTCTCCGCGGGTCGGACAAAATCTGTCCGCGGGCCGGATGTGGCCCTCGGGCCGTAGTTTGGAGACCCCTGCTCTAATAGATGCTATTATAATGAGAAATAAATATATGCTCAGCAATATGTGTTAAGAAAGTTAGAAATAGACGAAGACGGGATCCTTTGGTACATAGCAT
This sequence comes from Listronotus oregonensis, assembly GCA_019359885.1. Classification (NCBI taxonomy): domain Eukaryota; kingdom Metazoa; phylum Arthropoda; class Insecta; order Coleoptera; family Curculionidae; genus Listronotus; species Listronotus oregonensis. The sequence goes on from JAHBCN010005284.1 coordinate 25,163, forward strand.
TACAGTTTTATTTTTTTTGGTAATTTTACTTTTAACCACGGCCGATTTTTGTTGAAATTTGTATACAGGGGTTTTGGGCCTGATCACGAATCTGAAGTCATTTGCTCGGACTTCTGTTTTTGAGTTATAACGTCCCACTCGAACCTAACCTCAAATTTGCACAAACTTCTAAAATTCCTCCTTCTTAAAACTGATTACACCCAAAATTGTAGTTTTTATGGTAATACACTTATTATTTTATACGATAAAGTTAATTTTACCTTTATTTAACAATTATTTTTAATATAAAAAGCACAACAAGCGCTTTTTAAAAAACAATGTTTCTTTAATAAATGTCAACAAAATTGTCTAGGTATTTAAGACAATTAGATGTTGGTACATCAGTGACCCGCGAAACAATAATTGAATGCGCTTATTTTTTAAATTTAAATCGCGAAAAATAAAAATAATTCAAATTTATAAAGTAGGCCATCCAATTGTTTCGCGGGTCCATGGCGTACCAACATAAAACAGTCTAAAATCTCTAGACAATTTGGTTGACATTTTTAAAAGTAAAAATAATATTTTTGAGAAGTGCTTTTTAAAAAGCACAATTTTTATTAAAAATATTTGTTAAATGAAGGTGAAATTAAATTTATCTTATAAAATAATAAGTGTATTTAAAAAATCTTCCATTTTGGGTGTAATAAGTTTTAAAAGGGGGAAATTTTTGGGGAAAGTTTTGCAGGGTAGGTTCAAGTTGGGCGTTAAACTCAAAATGGATCCGACTTTGACTTCAGATTCGGATCAGCCCCCAAAAAAAACCCACTGTATACAAAATTTCAAAAAATGGGCCCCGGGGTTCGGTAAGTAAAAAATTACCTTTTTTTGTATAGGGGGGATTTTTTGTGGGCTGATGACGAATCTTAAGTCAAATTTTGCCGGAAACTCCTAGTTTTTAACCTTAAAACTGCACAAACGCCTAAAATTCCTCCTTAAAATTAGTTACACCAAAGCTAGAAGATTTTATAATAACACATTTATTATTTTTTAAGATTTATTTATTTTTACTTTTCTTTAGTCGTTATTTTTAACGAAAAACACCATTAAAAAAAATATGTATATATTAAAAAAGTCAAAATTATCTAGGGATTTTTAAGCAGTCGTACAACTTGAAAAACAAATGAAAACCGCCCACTTTTTAAATTTAAATTGTGTAAAAATGGAGATAATATTAACAGCATTTATTTTGTTTGTATTCAAAAAAAAATATTCTATTTAATATATACATAATCAAAAATTCAGGAAAATGCGCCCCTGTCTCACTTGTATTAATATCTAAATTCTAAATTAAAACTTCTTGAAAATAAAAACCCACGAAACAATTGAATGGCCTATAAAAATTCTGAAAGTTCCCTTTTTTTAGGGGGTTTTTTTGGGGGATTACGTTGAAAAAAAAATTTGGAATTCCCCAAACATCAGTTGAAAATCAAACTAACCCTTTTTTTTTTTATTCCCCCTTTTTGCACAGAATTTGTTTTTACACCAAATTGGTACAAAATATTTCCAAAAATTTAAAAAAATTTTTTTTATATTAATTTTACATTTTTTCCCATTTAATAGCAAACCCCCCCTTTCACACGCCGCAACGTGTGGCAAACATGTATAACTAGCCTTTTGTAAAAAATGGGACTGCTGCCTTTGAACTTGAAAGTTCGCAATTTAATGGAAAAAAGGTGTAAAATAAATAAAAATACAAGGTTTTAAAAGGTGTTTATAAATTATTGTAAGCCACTTTATGTAACAATCAAGAATTTTTGTACAAAAAGAAGGGGAAATATAGTGAAAATTAGGTTATTTTTTTTTTTAAAACCCTTTATGATGAATACCCCGTAAACAAAAAGTTGCCGAAATTTTTTTTTGCGGGAAACCCCCTATACCAAATTTGGTCAAAATAAAAAAGGAGGCAACTTTCGAGACAATTCCGGCCTACTTTATAAATTTGAAATATTTTTTTTTTCCCGGGTCATGAATTCTAAGTAAGCAATTCAATTGTTTTTTTCCCCCGGCATACCAACATAAAACTGTTTAAAATCACTAGAAATTTTTTTTGACTTTTTTTAAAAAAAAAAAATAATATTTTTGTTTGTTATTTTTTTTAAAAAAAATTTCTTAAATTTATCTTATAAAAAATACTTGTATTTGCAAAAAAATTTTTTAATTTTTGTTATTTTTAAAAGGAATTTTTAAAAATTTGTAAATTTTTTAGGTTAGGCCGGGGGGGGGGGATTATAATATAAAAACTAAAAGTGTCCGACAAAATTAGACTTCAGATTCGTGATCAACGCCCCAAAAAACTCCAGTATACAAAATTTCAATAAAATAAAGTAAAAAAATTACCATAAAAGTAAATCTAATTAATAATTACTATAAATAATTTGTATACTTATTTATCTAAAGATAACTTACCACAGCAGATACAAAAGTTACTTAAGAAAAAATGTTAACAAGAGTTACTTAAGCAAAATGTTTAATTTCTTTTGTTTTGAGTTTATAAAAAAAATGACTTCTTTGATTTGGTTGTCCACTGTCAGATTTGTCAAATGTCAAATGTGAATTTCTTTAAATACGCAATAAATTCCAAGGTTGTCACGTTTCATTTTATATCAGGATTTTAAAGGCCATTTAACACGTACACATTTTCTATTAAAATTTCTGTGGAACTTTCGTTTCGACCTACTACAGTCACTCGTTTGGAAGCTCAGACTTTTTCGTCTAAATCCACCGTAAAGGAGGAACTCGCCGCCGGGTCTTTCTTTTGGGGCCGAGCGCTGAGTGGTTGAGGTCTAGTTTATGATGGTTTTACGTTTTGTGTAGTGCACGAGGTTGTCTTGTACACAATACCAGTAGCAGTCCTTGTTTTGATCACCGTTAATTGTACCTTTCATCGATTAAGTTGTGTATTAGTAAGAATTTCTGGAGGCTACAAAGCTCGACCATCCAGATTTTCCACCGACAAAACTCAGAAAAGTTTATGTTGCGACATTGCAACATATGACTGGAAAGGGAAGTACTGGCTATAATGCAATGGAATTAAAAAAGATTAGCAGCCAAGCCATTAATTTGAATTGATAACACAATACAACATTTCTACGCTTGAAACTGCTAGCAGATTCTTCGAGCATATACCTACTAGAGGCGGTCTTGCTCCTGGGCCTTGCGAGAGGGAAAAAAGAATAGGTGTATAATCTTTGTCTTTTGCTGCAATACGGTGATTGGTCGGAGCCACGATATACATAACCCTTGTCGGAGCTGATAGGCCGACCAATCATCACGCATAACGGGATTTATTTACCCCTTTACGCCGACCAATTAGCACGTTAGAGCGAGAGAAAAGGATGGCAAACTTAATTTTCTTTTTTTCTCGCACTCTTAGTTGTTTAGCCAGGCGGCAGGGCTGCCTTTAGTAAATATATTCTCGGAAGCTACATTTTCTGACATCAAATGCTCGTGTAAAACGGCCCTAATGTACAATGATAATTCTCCGAGGTAATATAGGTCTGGCAACATTGCGCCTAGGGAATTTATATTTTAGTTCTTACGGTTGTTGCATTGCCTGTCTCCGGCCGGGGAAAATCGCAGTTACAAAGGTGGGTTGATTTATTGTCATAGGGAGTTACCCAAATTTACTTTAAAACAATGATAAAGCAGTATTTAATGAGTTCGAACAATCTATACATCATTAGTACTCTTGAAAAATAGTGTATGTGAAACAGGAAACTTGGTGTTACAAGTTGAACTCATTTGTTTTTATTAGAAGACAAATTTTTTGCGCCTACTGTTCAGAAATATGTACAAATCGGCCATTTTACAGTATGCTCCCAGTTACTGGGATCCCAGTGCAGATGAAGAAACTACATTACAAGACTCGGAAGAATTTGAACAAATTGCATTTGAAGCTAGGCATTGTATTGAAAGCAAAAACCATCATATTGCTAAGATTGTCAGGATTCAAAATATTCATGATTTGGGACAATTACTGATAAGAGAACAACTGTTGGTAGTTGCTAATCCGAGCACCAATTTTTGTCGGGTAAGTATTGATTTAATTTTGTATTAAATGGATGTACCAGCAGGTTCTTGCTTTAATTGGAAAGACCAGATTTTACAATATCCACGCTTTTATAATTTGAAATACATTTTTATTATTCATCGCAATCTTGCTTAAACTTCTATAAGTACACTTGTTCCATTAATATAGAAGAAGTGTATTAATGTATGGATCACTAAGGTAAATATCTAAAAGACCATTAAAAGATGCTTTCACGACTATTATATCTCTTTGTTTGATAAAAATCATTTCCCACACATAATTTTTTTGAGATGTGAGAACATCCAGAAGTCAGACGGAACTAAATCTGGTGAATAGGGTGAATGTTGCAATAATTTGTACTTTAATTCATTAATTTTGGGGGCTGTGTGAGCAGGGCAGTGTCTTGATAAAAATGATTTTTTTTGTAAAGCAGATCTTTTTTTACAAATTTTTACCATTTTGGAGGTTATCCATGATTTCTGAAGCCGAAGTACTAGGTTCACAGCACTCCTTAACCACTTAGTTATAATTAGGGATAGTGGTTTATCCAAATCTTATTTATAATGATAAAATGACGTACAAATCCTTTTTCTTTTTTAAATGCTTAAAAATAAAGCTGAAATTTTAAAAATTAAACTAAATAAAAAAAACACCCATGAACAAAATACATACAAAAAGAAAAGATAAAATTTGTCAGGTACTATGTTAATATCACATGACAAACATTTTGAAAAGGACGAAAAACACTAATTTAATATATCGTCATAATATTCGTTAGTATTATAATAGGCTTTCCCAACCAATAGCTTCTTAACTTTTTTACGAAATTTTTTCTCCTCAGTTATTTGTCTTAGCCGCACAGGAAGGTGGTTAAACTGCTTTCTACTGTTATAAACTATAGAGTTTTTAATTAAGGAAGTAGAAGGTATCGGAAGGACGATAGTATTTATTCTACGAGAGGAATAAGTAGATACTGACGTTAAATTACTTTTGTGCTTCCTGTGCATAAGACAAACTGACTCCAATATAAAAATGCGGGGCAGTGTCAAAATTATATGAGTCAGGAATAAAGGCCTACATCAATCCCTATGTCGAATTTTGTACATGATCCTAAGAGCTCTCTTTTGCAATACAAAGACTGATCCAAACAGGGTATCAGAGCATGAGCCCCAAAACAAATACCATAACGCAAATGTGAATCTATAAGCACAAAATACACATTTCTAACCAAGCCCACATCCAGTTCCTCCGCAACCACTCTCAAGGCATAGCAACCAGATGACAGCCTTCTGTTTAAGCTTGCAATGTGACTTTCAAATTTTAACCTTTCATCTATTTGAAGTCCTAGATACTTGTTAACCTGCGGATTGTTGATATTCACATTATCAAGCAGTACCCCATTAAGTTGAGATTTAAAAGTTAAAATATTGGTTTTAGAAATGTTAAAAGAAAGATAATTTGCATCACACCATTTTTTTATTTTTAAAATATCTTTATTAACGTTATATTGAAAAATTTCATTGTCCCTATGGTGCCAAAATAGTGTGATGTCGTCAGCAAACATTGTAACTGAACCTGTAATATCTAAATTTGGTAAGTCATTTACATTGAGGGTTCTTTATGAGTTTTTTAAAAATTTCCCCTTATAAAAAATGACTAGCTTTAGGGGTGATTTTCTATGGTCGCAAGTGAAATTCCTTCTGCATGGTGATTAGGTATGCAATAAGGTACCTTTATACCAATTTTTTTTGTGAAACAACTTTTTTAAGCGTACTTTATATTTTTTAAAAAATTTCTTTATAAAAAATGACTATAACTTAAGGGGTTGCTTTTCTATAGTCAGACTGGTCGCAAGTGAAATTCCTTTTGCATGGGGATTAGGTATGCAATAAGGTACGTTCATATAAATTTTTGTTGTGGAGCAACATTTTTAAGGGTACTTTATAATTTTTTAAAAAATTTCCATATATAAAAAGGACTGTAACTTTAGGGGGTGATTTTCTATAGTCAGACGGGTCGCAAGTGAAATTCCTTTTGCATGGTGATTAGGTTTACAATGAGGTACCTTCATACCAATTTTTGTTGTGGAACAACTTTTTTAAGGGTACTTTATAATTTTTTAAACATTTTCAATATATAAAAAGTGAGTGTAACTTTAGGGGGTGATTTTCTATAGTTAGACGGGTCGCAAGTGAATCCTTTTGCATGGTGATTGATTCCAGCTTTTTTATGTCTTTAAGACGATCGTATAAAAATTTCAAGACCGATGTGAGAGTTGAATCAATTCATTTTGAATTTTTTTGGCCCTCGGACGTACTTGAGGGTTGAAAAGGGGTGGTTTCAAGGGTAACATCGCGCCAAAAATTTTTCCAGCTTTTTTATGACTTTAAGACGATCGTATAAAAATTTCAGACCGATGCGAGAGTTGAATCAATTCATTTTGAATTTTTTTCGGCCCTCGAATGTACTTGAGGGTTGATAAAAGGGTGGTTCCAAGGGTAATATCGCGCCAAAAATGTTTTCCAGCTTTTTTATGACTTGAAGACGATCGTTTAAAAATTTCAGACTGATGCGAGAGTTGAATCAATTCATTTTGAATTTTTTTGGCCCTCGAACGTACTTCAGGGTTGAAAAAGGGTGGTTCCAAGGGTAACATCGCGCCAAAAATGTTTTCCAGCTTTTTTATGACTTTAAGACGATCGTTTAAAAATTTCAGACTGATGCGAGAGTTGAATCAATTCATTTTGAATTTTTTTGGCCCTCGAACGTACTTCAGGGTTGAAAACGGGTGGTTCCCAGGGTAACATCGCGCCAAAAATTTTTTCCAGCTTTTTTATGACTTTAAGACATCGTTTAAAAATTTCAGACTGATGCGAGAGTTGAATCAATTCATTTTGAATTTTTTTGGCCCTCGGACGTACTTGAGGGTTGAAAAAGGGTGGTTCCAAGGGTAACATCGCGCCAAAAATTTTTCCAGCTTTTTTATGACTTTAAGACGATCGTTTAAAAATTTCAGACTGATGCGAAAGTTGAATCAATTCATTTTGAATTTTTTTGGCCCTCGGACGTACTTGAGGATTGAAAAAGGGTGGTTCCAAGGGTAACATCGCGCCAAAAATTTTTGCCAGCTTTTTTATGACTTGAAGACGATCGTTTAAAAATTTCAGACTGATGCGAGAGTTGAATCAATTCATTTTGAATTTTTTTGGCCCTCGAACGTACTTCAGGGTTGAAAAAGGGTGGTTCCAAGGGTAACATCGCGCCAAAAATTTTTTCCAGCTTTTTTATGACTTTAAGACGATCGTTTAAAAATTTCAGACTGATGCGAGAGTTCAATCAATTCATTTTGAATTTTTTTGGCCCTCGAACGTGCTTCAGGGTTGAAAAAGGGTGGTTCCAACGGTAACATCGCGCCAAAAATTTTTATCCAGCTTATTTTATGACTTTAAGACGATCGTATAAAAATTTCAGACCGATGCGAGAGTTGAATCAATTCATTTTGAATTTTTTTGGCCCTCGAACGTACTTCAGGGTTGAAAAAGGGTGGTTCCAAGGGTAACATCGCGCCAAAAATTTTTTGCAGCTTTTTTATGACTTTAAGACGATCGTTTAAAAATTTCAGACTGATGCGAGAGTTCAATCAATTCATTTTGAATTTTTTTGGCCCTCGAACGTGCTTCAGGGTTGAAAAAGGGTGGTTCCAAGGGTAACATCGCGCCAAAAATTTTTATCCAGCTTATTTTATGACTTTAAGACGATCGTATAAAAATTTCAGACCGATGCGAGAGTTGAATCAATTCATTTTGAATTTTTTTGGCCCTCGAACGTACTTCAGGGTTGAAAAAGGGTGGTTCCAAGGGTAACATCGCGCCAAAAATTTTTTCAGCTTTTTTATGACTTTAAGACGATCGTTTAAAATTTCAGACTGATGCGAGAGTTAATCAATTCATTTTGAATTTTTTTGGCCCTCGAACGTGCTTCAGGGTTGAAAAAGGGTGGTTCCAAGGGTAACATCGCGCCAAAAAATTTTATCCAGCTTTTTTTATGACTTTAAGACGATCGTTTAAAAATTTCAGACCGATGCGAGAGTTGAATCAATTCATTTTGAATTTTTTTGGCCCTCGAACGTACTTGAGGGTTGAAAAAGGGTGGTTCCAAGGGTAACATCGCGCCAAAAATTTTTCCAGCTTTTTTATGACTTTAAGACGATCGTTTAAAAATTTCAGACTGATGCGAGAGTTGAATCAATTCATTTTGAATTTTTTTGGCCCTCGAACGTACTTGAGGGTTGAAAAAGGGTGGTTCCAAGGGTAACATCGCGCCAAAAATTTTTTCCAGCTTTTTTATGACTTTAAGACGATCGTTTAAAAATTTCAGACCGATGCGAGAGTTGAATCAATTCATTTTGAATTTTTTTCGGCCCTCGAACGTACTTGAGGGTTGATAAAAGGGTGGTTCCAAGGGTAACATCGCGCCAAAAATTTTTCCAGCTTTTTTATGACTTTAAGACGATCGTTTAAAAATTTCAGACCGATGCGAGAGTTGAATCAATTCATTTTGAATTTTTTTCGGCCCTCGGACGTACTTGAGGGTTGAAAAAAGGTGGTTCCAAGGGTAACATCGCCCAAAAAATTTTTCCAGCTTTTTTATGACTTTAAGACGATCGTTTAAAAATTTCAGACCGATGCGAGAGTTGAATCAATTCATTTTGAATTTTTTTGGCCCTCGAACGTACTTAAGGGTTGAAAAGGAGTGGTTCCAAGGGTAACATCGCGCCAAAATTTTTTCCAGCTTTTTTATGACTTTAAGACGATCGTTTAAAAATTTCAGACTGATGCGAGAGTTGAATCAATTCATTTTGAATTTTTTTGGCCCTCGGACGTACCTGAGGGTTGAAAAAGGGTGGTTCCAAGGGTAACATCGCGCCAAAAATTTTTGCCAGCTTTTTTATGACTTTAAGACGATCGTTTAAAAATTTCAGACCGATGCGAGAGTTGAATCAATTCATTTAGAATTTTTTTGGCCCTCGGATGTACTTAAGGGTTGAAAAAGAGTGGTTCCAAGGGTAACATCGCGCCAAAAAATTTTTCCAGCTTTTTTATGACTTTAAGACGATCGTTTAAAAATTTCAGACCGATGCGAGAGTTGAATCAATTCATTTTGATTTTTTTTTGGTCCTCGAACGTACTTGAGGGTTGAAAAGGGGTGGTTCCAAGGGTAACATCGCGCCAAATTTTTTTTTCCATTTTTTTTATTACTTTAAGACAGTCGTATAAAAATTTCAGACTGATGCGAGAGTTGAATCAATTAATTTAGAATTTTTTTCAGCCCTCGAACGTACTTGAGGGTTGAAAAAGGGTGGTTCCAAGGGTAACATAGCGCCAAAAATGTTTTTCCAGCTTTTTTATGACTTTAAGACGATCGTTTAAAAATTTCAGACTGATGCGAGAGTTGAATCAATTCATTTTGAATTTTTTTGGCCCTCGAACGTACTTCAGGGTTGAAAACGGGTGGTTCCCAGGGTAACATCGCGCCAAAATTTTTTTCCAGCTTTTTTTTTTTTAGTTGGATCAATTCATTTTGATTTTTGGTCCTCGAACGTACTTGAGGGTTGAAAAGGGGTGGTTTCAAGGGTAACATCGCGCCAAAAAATCTTTTCCAGTTTTTTTATGACTTTAAGACAGTCGTATAAAAATTTCAGACCGATGCGAGAGAGTTGGATCAATTCATTTTGAATTTTTTTCGGCCCTTAAACGTACTTGAAGGTGGAAAAGGGGTGGTTTCAAGGATAACATCGCAATAAAAATTTTTGGGGTTTTTTGAAATCCCGTGTTTATGTGAACCGTCCAAGGACCCTTCAAGATTTACAGAACCAACATTGTTTAAACCAAATTAAAACTTTCTGATTCATACAATGCGTTTTATTAAGTTTTGAAAAAAGGAAGTTATGCTGTCGCACCTAGTATAAAAAAATATTTGACAGAAGCGTTATTCTTAATCAATAAAAAATATTGGCATGGAGCCTATTGTATCGAGTGATTAAAAAGCGCCTCAATTCTTATAAGACTTTGGCGTTAATTAAAAAAATATTTTTACTTCAAGCTGTAAAATAATTCTAAATCATTTTATTATTAGGTTCGTCGTTTTATCAAACTGAACAAACAGTACTACCAGAGCGCACTTAAATACAACTTGGACCATCGAAGATGTGGGCTTGCATCACTCGAATTCCGTACGAACATCCCCCACACTTCCTTTAGGCCGGAAGACATTCTGGTCGCTGTCCAAGTGGTAACGTCCGATCCACCCAATGCTGTAGTGAAGCCAAGTAATAACTTGGAGTATTTTATTGATTATATTGTGTTTTTTAATCTATATTAATATCTATATTTTAAACTATTCCTACCCTAATTTTTTTACACGATCCTTTTTAAATTGCCCTACTGATTATATAAATGCATGTTTCCATGAGGCAACCTGATGCCAGAGCTGTCAAAGTACTCTTAAATAGTACTTCAAGTACAAAAACCAAGTTTTTGATTTTTTAAAAATTACTTCAAGTACAAGTACCAAGTATTCATTAAAATGTACTTGCATTTTCAAGTAAATTGAAAAAGTACTTGAAGTACCACCCAAGTATTTTACTTGAAGTAAATCCAAGTACTTGAAGTAAACCAAAGTACTTAAATTAAAACAAAGTACTTGAAGTAAAACAAAGTACTTGAAGTTAAACAAATTACTTGAAGTACACCAAAATACTTGAAGTAAACTAAAGTACTTGAAGTACATAAAAGTACTTGAAGTAATTAAAAGTACTTCAAGTAAAACAAGTTATACTTGAGTAGTATTTTTTGTAAGGAAGTTAGAGGGTTTATTCCTCAAAACGGGGTTTTCCAACAACTCCTAAAAACTTTAAGGACTGAGCGCTACGTCATTGGAAAGTAAGTCCGTCGGTAAAAACTATAGGTAGGAAAACAAGTAGGGTTGTTAAGTGTCCCGTTTTAAATCGGGATCTTATGCATCCGATGTCCGAAATAATGTAAAATTTCGTATGTAAATTTATGGCAACAGGCCTACAATGCGCTTGGGCCTTAAACTATTATAGGAAATATTGGTTTTTATCAAAATGGGTTTTTCCCTGTGGTTGCCAACGGGTTGGCGGTACATCTTTCAAAAGCGAGTGTTTTCATATGGGTGCCTATAGCAGGTTGCACCCAAAACCTATTCTTGGGAAATATTTTAACTTTCCATCAACACAAAATCAAGTCAGAACAACCTAACTTCAATTTTCATGTCGTTTCCATTTTATTAGAGGAAATTTTGTTTAAGTTGCCTATTAAAATACAGGGGTTTTCCTTCAAATGAAGGTAATAATGAACGCATTCCCAATACGAAATAGTTGAAGAACCGTTCCAACAAACGTCAAATCGCACCCTTCTTTAGGTATCTTTCTTTTTTGTTTTCACCAGACCAGAGCACTTATAATTTTCACGTTGACACAACACCGATTAAAAGAACAAAAAGTCTAATTCTCAGTAATAGTTACACTTGTCTTGCTGTTGAATCCAATTTAAATGAGCGCTGCAATGCAATACAATAGAAACAGCAGCGGTTGCGCGTATTTCTTGGTTTAACTTGTTTGTACGATTATCTAAGGCGTGTAAATTCGAGTATTTGGTTGATTTTTTACTTCAAGTACTTTTTATTTACTTGAAGTATTGTTTTTACTTCAAGTACCTTTTATTTACTTGAAGGACTTTTTTTACTTAAAGTACTTTATTTTTTACTTCAAGTACATCGTTATACTTCAAGTACTTAAATAAATACTTCAAGTAATTTAGTTGGTCAAATCAAGTACAAGTACAAGTACCTCCTAATAAAAAGTACTTGAAGTACAAAAAAGTACTTCAAGTAAAATTTTACTTAAAGTACTTCAAGTATTGACAGCTCTGCCTGGTGCCATATTCTTTAAACCAAAATTGCTTAAACAATTGCAAGGAATTGATATTTTCCAACCAGACGATTTTTTTTCCGTTCTTTACTAAAATAAAAGTAAAAAAGGTCCTATAATTATTTACGTAAAGTTATTTATCAGTTAGAGAGACGGCGATACTTAAAGGTAATACTCCAATCATTATAGCAAAATAAAAGGTCATTTTTGTAATTTATTTTGATATCTGACTGCGCCATAACTTCCGAAATAACCTGTAGATTACTAAAGTTAAAAATCCAACCAATTTTTTTTTTCAGGTAGTTTTTTCAAACAATAATTATTAAAAAAAGGACCTTTTTTCTTTTTTTTTATGTAACAAAAAGTACTGTCTATATCACTTTACTAAAAAAAGGCCGTTTGTAGAGAATTCAAAAACCTACAAAATGGTTTTTGAAAAATCCCGATCCGAACATTTTTTACCGAGAAAAGCCGGAAAAACGCTTAAAACTGACCTTTTTTCTCCGTTAATTTTCAATATTAAGTGCTGATTTTTTGAGAAATGATAGTCAATAACATATACTTTAAGGTGCCGAAAGTTAAAAATTGTCGCATTAATAGTTTTTATTCAATCGCACTATAAACAAATTAGGCCCTTATCTTGCAAGTGCCGTGAATATTAGGCAAATGGTCCGATTTAAATTTTTTATGTTTTACCTATCTATTATTGATCTATAATACCTTAGAAACGGAATATGTTATGATAGCAATAATACCTGCTATCACACCTAGGGCATTATAAGCGGGCATTATGATAATGCCCGCTTATAATGCCCTAATGCGCTAATATGGAAATTTTATTGCTCATCCAATTTTATTTCTCTCACAATAAAGATCAAGTTTATACAAAAAATATTTTTTCTTTAAACAATACTAAAAATTAAACTTTATTTCCAAAATAAAAATTACAATTTTGAAATGTCCCGGAAAATGTAGCTGATCCCACTATAGAATGGTCGGTGTTTTTTGTGATGGTAGCAGCGGTGGTAGCACTAACGCTATTTTGTATAGAAGAACAGTCCATTAAAGAATTTTCAATAGTCGATACGGAATTAACCTCGGAATTAACTGAATTGGCAATCATTTTGGCTACTTTGTTTTTGGATGAAATACTTTCTCTTCTATATATCCTTCAGCTACTGAAGAGCTTTTCCATTTCCCATGTTGTTTTAGCGTTTCAAACGAAGCACCTGCCTCAACAAGTAAAGTTGACGATGTGCGACGCAAACAGTGGCCGGTGTAAGCTTCTGCATTATCCAGTTTTAAAAATTTTGCAATCAATCCTATGGTATTTTTTCCAATGGGTTGTACTGTACATCGACCCTTTCTATAGGTAAGAAAGAATCTTCGCTCCTTTATTCCAGCTGGTCTTAATGTTGTGTACTTTTTTTTATTAAATTTAAAGCGCCTAAATCTTCTTCAATGATAGTAAAACTTTTTGAAGTTGAAGTTTTAGTTTCTGGTACCTTTATAACCAAGACTGTTCCTCTATCTTCAATGTCATCAATGGTCATTTTGACCAACTCATCTCGTCTTAAGCCTCCAAAAACACCCATTACCAATATGACTTTGTGTACCAAGTAGATATCATCAGGAGCCTTCTTAATAAATTTTAATATTTGTTCTCCTTCCAAAACTTTAGACTTCTTCGGGACGTATCCTTTCGACTTAACTTTTAAAAAAGATATGAGACGATGGTATTGCGAAATGTCTATATTTTCATAGACCATCAACGTAGACCTTAGGGTGGAATACTTGGTCCAGAGAGAGTTCGGACTGTATTTTTCCGACTAAAAATAATAAAGTTTGTTAAACATATGTATTAAAATAAAATCAATAACTTACCAGTTCCTGGAAATATGCCATTAAAACGTTTTCGGTTATTTGAAGAATTGCGTTCGCATCTTTCCAAATACCAAATATGCCATACTCCCGATCATACTGTTGCCTTGATTTAACTGGCAAAAGATTTTCGGTCGCTTTTATGGCCTTTTCTCTTATATTTTGTGGAATTTCTTCCATTTTGAGCAAATCGTTAAATAAAAATGCCAACTGACTAACTGACAGAAACATCAAAGTCAAACTTAACACCAGTCATTATCTACTTACGTATACAGGTACAGGTGCAACTTATTTTTTATATTGCGAATAAATAATGTAATTAGTCATTGAAAACTCTTTTTTGGGTAAAACATAAAGCATTGTATGCACCACGGGCTTTACTGGACTATAATGCCCATCAGGTCGAAATCTAGCCCTCGGGCTATTTCGACCTTCAGGGCATTATAGTCCCACTAACGCCCTTGATACATAAATAGCTATTAAACGGCTTTTTAAAGTTGAGATTAAAAGCTACAAATTGTATATTTTCATATAAGTTTGGAAAACATTGATAAAAATGCTTGTGAACCTAGCGCGTCGAGCGAAAATTCGCGACCGAGGCGAGGAGGGGGCACCTAGCAGCGAAGGAGAAGCGAGAGACGGGCTGCGTGCATCGGGCGCTCGACGGTATTTTTGCTTGACACGCTAGGTTCACAAGCATTTGTAACAATGTTCTTCAAACTTTTATGAAAATGTGAGATATACAATTTGTAGCTTTTAATCTCAACTTTGGCCAATACACCAGTTTGTAAGGCCATCATAACAAAAAAAAAAAATCTCAACTTTAAAAAGCCGTTTTAAAAATTCCAATCGGACCATTTGCCTAATATTTCCGGCACTTGCAAGATAAGGGCCTAATTTGTTTATAGTGCGATTGAATAAAAACTATTAATACGACAATTTTCATCTTTCGGCAGCTTAAAGTATATGTTATTGACTATCATCAAAGATAATACTACTACGGATAAGATGAACCATTCAATGCTATATTTTTGATACCCCTAATGGACTTTGGCTAACGCGAGCCGATGTCCATCGAGAGATTTTCGCGCTATCCTTGAACGAAAGTTAAACAGTGTTGCCGGCAGGCCTTTACTATTGGCGTGATGAAACGCGACTAGAAAATATACAACCCGTTTAGCCGCCCGTTTTTGCTACTTCGTATTCCGAATAAGGTATAAGCGACAGACATTGACAATGTTGCACATGGTTTCGTACTTCGATTCGCTGGGGCAGAGGTTACCGACTTAATTTTATTCGCATTTACGGAAGCATTGATATCTCCGAACTGATTCAAAACGCCCCATTTAAATGAACCATCTATTCGTAGTAGTATTATCTTTGCTATCATCAAAGATAGCAGATAGAGACTTCTTTTCGCATTTCGAGCGTCTCTAGCTGGCTTAAAGGTAATGTCGTGCAATGGGTCGAACACGATATTAAATTCTTGAAAATATTTTTCCTGCAGTTTTTTGGCAACAATATTCCACATTACTTTTACACACAGTTCTTTGAAGTCTTCCCCATTAGCTTTACGCATGTTCCATGCCCAGTCCTTGAGGATTAAATTTAACTCGCCTGTAGTTGTTGTCTAGAGTAATTGGTAATTTTTTGCTTGGCAAAATTCCATAAATTGATTCCAGATCGATGTGTGAGTTTTCTAAGTATTTAGTGGAACACTAATTTTAACATTTTCATCATCATATTTTGAGTTTCAGTTGAAAAATTAATAAATTCGTAAGCGTCGTTTGTGATCTTTGTTGTTGGTAACGGTACATAGTAACACAGCATAGAAACCATCAAGTTTGTTTTTACAAGGCAACTTGTCAAACTTGCATGAAATGTTTTCAATTTTTTTCCGGCAACAGTGCTGACAGCTAAGTTGACAGTTGTTAAGTAATTTTTCCACTTAAAATTTATATTTGACATACCAATTCTTGATCGCGATTGGTCAAAATTAATAGGAAGGAAATAATCGGTAAAAAATGGTCGAATCGGGATTTTTCAAAAACCATTTTGTAGGTTTTTGAATTCTCTACAAACGGTCTTTTGTGAATAAAGTGATATAGCCAGTAATTTTACATTAATTTACAAAAAAATATATAATGATTGGCCTATAAGAGACTTGTGGGCGCGCGTAATAAACAATCAAAAAACAGATATCTATGGAATTTTTTAAAATCTTAACTAACAATATTATCAAATATTCTATAAAGAATAAAAATAAATATTTTAACATTTTATTTAACCCAAATTTGAGATTTTTCGAACCTTTAAAAATTCATATCTCCAAAAATATTAACCTATATCGTATATAGGACTTCTTTATTTGTACTTTAATAAAGAATAAAAAAAATGTCCGGTTGGAAAATAAGAATTCCTTTTAATTGTTAAAACAATTTCGGGTTAAACAATATGGCACCAGGTTGTCCCATGGCAACATGCATTTATATCATCAGGAGGGCAAATAAAGGAGGACCGTATAAAAAAATTTAGGTGGAATAGTTTTCGGTACTCATGCACCAATTTCTCCTGGAATACATTGCCTTTCCCATTTTCTATCTTCTTTCCTTTATCACATTGTATCTTTCCTTGTACTGACACACCCCTTGAAACATAGGGTAAGTAATAATTATTATATTTTTATTTGCAAGGTTTGTGTTTATGGTTTTAAATTGTTTTGTTTCTTATAAGCATTTTTTGCTCAAACTTTATCTTTGACAGTTTTTATGTTTTCTGTTTATCGTATTATATAAAAATATATTCTAAAGTGATATCTGACAAATATTTTTATAAAAATATTATTATTATTGTTAGTGTAATTATATAATATATCCATTGGCTGTAAAACTATAGTATATTTTTATAAAAAAAAAATACTTATTTGTGTAAGGCTACTTCTAATGTACGTTGAATAGACTGAAACTTTTTCCAATAAAATTTTAATTGGCAAATTGTAAAAAAGGCTAGTGAATTCTTTTTCCAAATTAGAAACTAATATAAAAGTGACTTTTACATCTACAAATATATTAAAATTTTCTAAAAATAGTGCCTTTTACATGTTAAGACTTAAATTACCATGGTAAATTAACGTAATTTTTGAGTTTAAAATATACAGGGTGTCCGGAAATACGAATAATTATTGTTTCTTTGTCTAAATTTATTAGGAATTTTTACAATATTTCTTAAATTTAAAAGCCAAACAGTTTTCTACAAGTACGTACAAAAAAAAGTAATTTGTAATAGAAAATCGAATTTTCGGTTTTGGGCTTTTTGTAAAAACTATTTTTATAATCCGGGAGACCACCGCAAAAAAGCTGGCTAACAACAGATACGCATGAAACATATTTTTTTTTATATTACTATGAACTATGCATTTTTACTTCAAAAAAAATCGTGAAAAATCGGTTTTTTCAATATAACTCTAAAACAGGACCGTATCTAGGTATGGCCGCGCCCTTGGCGTGGCTTAACATTTGCGCTTCCCCCCTCAACACACCGCGGGTTTCGGGGAGTATGTAATATCCCCAACGAAAACGGGGGGTCCGGGAATTTTTCCCCGGAAATTTTACAAAATTAAAGTGCATAGTTGAAGGTTCAAAGTTTTTTAAACCGAAAATTTCGTTTCTTTTATAATACTAATTCTGTGGTGGAATTTGTGTCAAATTCTATATTTTCTTTATATGAAATTATTAGCCCACTATTTGAAAGAGACATGATTTACATAGAGCAACTGTTTGTGTCTGACTGAAAGAAGTGGAATGTAAATTAACTATATACATCCTTATTTGCGGATGATTAAACTTAGCAAACATTTTCTCAACCATAAAATCGTAGTTACAAAAATACTGTGCATAGCAGGCCTACTAAAACGTAACATTTATACTTGCATAAATTTAATAATATGCCACAAAAAAACTAGTGCTGCCCCCAGTTTATAAAATACTAATTTATCCGCAGCTTAAATATTACAAAAATTTAAAAAGTTACTTTCTCAGAAAAAATTGATATTTTAATATTAATTTATTTTTTCAGTCTTCATATATTAAAAATCATTAAATTACGTATTTAAGTTGAAAATTTGTTATAAAATTGTTCTGTTGTTATTTATTTGATTAATTTTATCAAATAATAATAATAATAATAATAATATGACTACAGTACTTACTGACAACTGATAAAAAAAAATCATAGCCGATTTTGCGCCCCTCAGGTAGCTGCGCCCTTGGCGGGCGCCCATCTCGCCACCGCCTAGATACGGCCCTGCTCTAAAACTATTAATTTTATGAAAAAAAAGTATATAATCAATCAATCAAGTTAATGGTCTAATTAAACTACGTAATTTTTGTTTTATTTTTTTTTATATCCCTTAGTTTTTAAAATATTAACGATTTTAATTTAAAATAAAAACGGAAATATCTCACAAACTAAAAGAGCTACGGAAAAATGTATTGGACAAAAAATATGCTTTTCAATAAGTTCTATAAAAAAGGTTATATACACATTTTTAATAAAATAGGTAATAAAAGAGATTTAAGCAAACAAGTGATTTTCTTCAGTGACAATCTATCAACCTAGAAACATGGAGAAATGGCAAGCGTCCTGTCAGGTATATAGCACCCACATAGACGTAACACATATTTTTTTTCAGTTGAATTAATATTTAAACTTTAATTTGATTATATTTTAAAGTAGTAAAAAAAAGTTAAATATAATAATTTGAATAAGAATAGGTTTAAGCCCAAAAAAACTAGAGAGCTTAATAAGAGAAATGTTTTAAAAGTTTAACGCTAAATAAATTATAAACAAAAAATTTGTTGTTAAAAATATGATTAAAATTTTCTCAAGATCATTCTGAACAAGTAACTGTCTTATAAATTATTGATATTAAAATTTAAATCGATAATAAAAAATATTTAAACAATGAGCTATCTATACGCATAGTAGCATAGGAGATCGAAAAATATTAAGTGTCCTGCCAGGTATATAACACCCAGCAGTGGCGGCTCCTCCTTAGGTTTGCAGGTTTGCGCAACCCCCAAAAAAAGGTTTAAAATAAAATTTTAAATATATATATATATATATATATATATATATATATATATATATATATATATATATATATATATATATATATATATATATATATATATATATATATATATTAATCATTACATAGTTACAGATTTTTTAAAAATTTATTCTAACATCTGTATTTATTGTTTTATTAATATTATCTCGAAATAACAGCCAAATTATTAAAAAAGTTGACTGCTGTCGCTAAAATATCATTAATTTAATCGCGCGTTGCGTCGCATCCTAGAAGCCGATGCCGATGCGATGGTTGCAATCAAATTGCAAACCCAATTGGATTCATTACGAGTGCGCGTAAGTATATGGAGTTGCCTATCTTGGCATTGGGCGCTGAATTTAGTCTCATAAGCGGCATGCGGTTTGCAGTCCCACTGCAAACCTTTATTTATCTCGCAGGCTGATTTACGATTTATTGAAGTATCATTTGTTATTTTGGTTATATGTGTAACATATGTAGCTACTTGTATGGTTTTTATTACAGTTTTTGTATGTCTACTTATTTACATTAAGTTTATTGTGGTTATTTATTTATTTTTTTAAAGAACCATTAGAATTGCAACCCCTTACATTTAACCCACGAGCCGCCACTGACACCCAGATAGAAAAGGCACTTAGTTTTTTTTTAATAGACTTTAAAATTTCTTTTAATTAAAGTTTTAAGTAAATCGGATATTGGACCAAAAAAATAAATAAAATATCAGTGCCACCATGTTATCCCCCATTGCTTTGAGACACATGCGGCTTTGAATTAACTATACAGGTGTCCCACGACGAACCGACACGGTCGATTCTCAATAATTTAGCCACGGAAAATTTTAAAAATTTGTAGTTACTTATATCGATGAGAGCAACTGTCTAAAATATTTTCAAGATGGTGGCACTTCCGGTAGTACCGGAAGTCGATGCTACTTATTTATTTTTAATGGAATACCCTATATATTATTGCATTTTTAGATTCCCAGAAAATTCTAGATATATTTTGTGTATAATATGCTATACCTAGTCTAACTGTTTTCGAAATATCTTGAATTTTTATGTCAAAAATGACGTTTGCAGTCCCCAAAAGACATTTCCTTATATTCCATACTCTATTATTTAATTTGAGTTGAATTTCCTGTGAAAAGAAGCCCAATATAATATTGAGTGGATATTTTGGGTGTAATTAAAGACAAAAATTAACTGATAAAATAAAGTCAATTTTTAAACCTCCTACTTTTATATTTTTATCGTATTTGGCAATAAAATATAAGGTAACTTTGTATTAAGTAGTCTATTCCGAAAATGTATAGTTTTCGAAATAATTGACAATTTAACATTTTGTATTGTGTGTATACGGCTCTTTAATTTTGTTATTAGTGGGCCTTGACGGCGGACACGGCGAAAAAAAGACAATCGGACGTAGAAACGTCACTATTTAGATTTGACAATTAGTTGTTATTAGATATCAATTATGCCTGGTAGTTTAAACTACATAAATCTTTGTTACATTCACCGTAGATAATAAACAAATTTAAATAATCTTCGTGCGTGTAGTTTAAACGACCCGGCATAATTGATATCTAATAACAACTAATTGTCAAATCTAAATAGTGACGTTTTTATGTCCGATTGTCTTTTTTCGCCGCGTCCCGACGTCATAGCCCACTAATAACAAAATTAAAGAGCCGTATAGCACTTTTACAATACAAAATGTTAAATTATCAATTATTTCGAAAACTATACATTTTCGGACTAGACTACTTATTACAAAATTACCTTATTTTTTAATGCCAAATACGATAAAAATATAAAAGTAGGGTGTTTTAAAAAAATTGACTGTTTACGTTTTTTATCAGTTAATTTTTAGTCACCCTGTATTAATTTACACCCAAAATATCCACTCAATATATAAAATTGGGCCTCTTTTTACAAGGAATTCAACTCAAATTAAATAATAGAGTATGTGAGAAAAATTTTCTCCTTATTTTGGGGTCTGCAAACATCATTTTTGACATAAAATTCAAGATATGTCGAAAACGGTTAGTCTTAGGTATAGCATATTATATACGAAATATATTTAGAATTTTCTGGGGAATCCAAAAATGCAATAATATATAGGGTGTTCCATTAAAAATAAGGAAGTTGGCATCGACTTCCGGTACAACCGGATGTGCCACCATCTTGAAAATATTTTAGACGAGTTGCTCTCATTGATATTAGTAAACTACCAAATTTTCAAAATTTTCCGTTGCTTAGTTTTTGAGAAATCAACCGCGTCGGTTCGTCGTGGGACACCCTGTATATAGTTCATAGTAATTTAAAAAAATGTTTCATCCGTATCTCCTATTGGTTAGTTTTTTTGCGGTGGCCTCCCGGACTATTAAATGAACTGAAAGGTTTTAAAGAAAAACTTTAAAGAACTTAAATATTTTCTTTTTATGTTTTTGTATTTGACAAAATATTGGAAAGTATTGTTTCTAAACTGTGTTTGTAAGTTTTTATATATGTATTTACTATGGCCAAGTTCCAATATTACATCTTGGATCAGAACGGATCAAGTAGATTTTCATGTCAGTTGGTCTAGAAGCAAGTGGAGCTAATCCAGAATATTTAAACACTATGGACTAGTGTCATTTTCAATAAAGGAAGACGAATGAATTTTCCGTTTTTGCTCTGGATGACATAAAAGATCATAAAAATGTAATATGGATACTTGAGCCTTTGTAAATTATTTTACTCATTGTTACCTATATTATATATGCTGTACCGTAATGTTTATGTTATTTTATATATTGAAACTATGAAACAAATATATTACTTGTTAATACTGAAAGGTTTTTTTGTTCCCTGAATATGACCCTTTAAGAAAAGAAACTATTGAGAAGAAAAACCTCAGTTACAAGCTCCGTTCTATGTATCGCAGTGTGATATCACCTATGAGTTAGAATGTAATTTAAAACTAAATTTAGCTTGAAATGGTCGGTGATAAAGAAATAGAGTACCCATAAAAACCATTTCAGGTGCTACATTGCTAAGTGATTAAAAATGTAAACCCAATATGAATAGGTACCTACTCGCAAAGATCAGAACATCATATCTAGAGGGACGGTAGCGCGCCAGGCAGAGCTGTCAAAAGTTGAAGTACTTCAAGTAAAATTTTACTTGAAGTACTTTTTGTATGATTTTACTTCAAGTACTTTTTATTAGGAGGTACTTTACTTGATTAGTTTTTATGAAGATACTTGGATTTTTACTTGATTTGACCAAGTAAATTACTTGAAGGATTTATTTAAGTACTTGAAGTATTACGATGTACTTGAAGTATAAAAAAGTACTTTAATTAAAGAAAGTACTTCGTAAAAAAAAAGTACTTGAAGAAAAAAATAAACCCAAAGTACTGAATTTAAGCCTTAGATAATCAAAAAATTAAAACAAGAAATACCCCAACCCTGCGTTTCTATTGTATTGCATTACAGCGCTCATTTAAATTTGGGATCCAACAACAAGACAAGTGTAACTTTACTGGGGTTAGATTTTTTGTTCTTTTAATCGGTTTTTTAAGGGAAAATTATAAGTGCTCTGGTCTGGTGAAAACAAAAAAAAAGATACCTAATAGTAGAAGGGTGCGATTTGCGTTTGTTGGAGCGGTTCCCCAACTATTTCGTATTGTGAATGCGTTCATTATTACCTTCATTTGAACGAAAACCCCTGTATTTTAATAGGCAATTAAACAAAATTGAAGTTGGGTTGTTCACTTGATTTTGTGTTGAGGGGAAAATTTAAAAATTTTTCCCCAAGAATATAAAAACACTCGCTTTTGCAGATGTATGGGATCCCAAAAGGGAAAAAAAACAATATTTCCTATAATAGAAGGCTCCCCCGAGTACGGACGGCATGTAGGCCTGTTCCAAAATTTAAATACGAAATTTTACATTATTTGGGACATCGGATGCATAAGATCCCGATTTAAAAACGGGACACTTAGCAACCCTACTTGTTTTCCTAACTATAGTTTTTACCGACTGGCCTACTTTCCAATGACGAGCGCTCAGTCCTTAAAGCTTTTAGGAGTTGTTGAAAAACCCCGTTTTGAGGAATAAACCTTTAACTTCCTAACAAAAATACTACTCAAGTATAACTTGTTTTATTGAAGTACTTTTTTTTTGTTTTTTTTCAAGTATTTTGGGGTACTTCAAGTACTTTTTTTACTTAAAGTATTTGTTTTACTTCAGGTACTTTGTTTTCCCTTAAGTTTTTTGGGTTTATTTAAGTAAAATACTTGGGTGGTACTTCAAGTACGTTTTCAATTTACTTGAAAATGCAAGTACATTTTAATAAATACTTGATACTTGTACTTAAAATTTTTTAAAAAAATCAAAAACTTGGTACTTGTACAAAATTTTTAAGAGTATTTTGACAGCTCTGGCGCCGGGCCCAATGACGATAAAGTGTTGCATGCACGGTGGGCCCAAATTTTCCCCCTCTCATAACTTCGTTGTCGTTCTACATAAAGGTATGAAATTTGGTATGTTAATTTACATAAGTATTTTAAGGCTTCGGTAAACTTTAACCCATTTTTAAACAGAAATATTTTAATTTTTTTTTTTCTTTTATTTGTTACATAAAAAAAAAACATGGGGTCTGAAAAAGTTAATTTTTCACTCACATTATCACAAATAAAATAATTTTCTTATATTTCCAAATTAAGGTAATATGGCCGACTAAAATGAAAAAAGTAAAAAAGAATACATACAAAAAGAGTATACGATCCGTTTTGTTTACGATTCCCCCTTGAATAAACAAAAAACTAGCCAGAACTAACAAACAAAAACCCTTCCAAACTATTACCTAGTTCTGGTTATTCCTGGTTAGTTGTCCTTAGGTTTTCTCTTTAAAATTGTAAATTTTCGTTTTATAAATGTGCCGTCAAACAAAATGAAAAAAGGTCTGATAGACTCTACGCCAATAGTAAAGAGTACAATGACGTCAAATGCGCACAAACCGATATTCACCGAGGCAGCAACACGTGGGTCAGAAAATTTTATATCCGAACATCAGTAGGTACTTTTTATATTGATGTGAATATTACGAAACTAAAATTATTGTGTGTTTATCTTGGAACTTTTAAGTGTTTTATTTACTTATTAATTGTTGTGACTGTTTTGAGTTTCTGTTCCGATGACCTTCTTCAATTTCATTTTATTTAGAAGTATATTTTACATAGATTCTTTGGAATTTTTTCAAAACGGTTTTTCATTTTAACGCCGCCACCACTGCCATTTAATATCGAAACCTGCTGCAAAGAAAGACGGAGAGATTACTCTCTCGGTTTATTCGCGCAGCCAACGATGACGTCAAAGTATTCTTTACTATTGACAATTACTCTATCTAATTTTTCGATTTTTTATAGGCAAAAACAGGGTGGATCTCACTTCCAGATAATTAGCTTATTTAAAGAATTATTTTTTTGTATTTGGGTATTAGTATTTAATCCATAATTTTTTAAAGCTAAATGTAATTTTTCTTTTTTTTAAAAACGTCGCAAAATTTGTCCTTTTTATTTAACCTAAAAAAATAGTGATTTTTTTATTTTAATTCCCTTTTTCTGAAAAATGCATTTTTTTTAGATTTTTTAAATTAAAATCTACTAAACTAAAAAGATATTGACTTTTGAAAATTTACTAGGTCTGTTTTTTAAAAAAAGTGTGCACTATTTTATTCTTTTTTACGTAATCATCGCCCTTATGGAAGATGTATTTGAGGACTAGGTGGGTCCAAAAGTGTAAAATATTACTGAATAAGGAACAGACCTCATGTGTTGTGTACAGTCTCCTGAGCCACAATAGACCGATCGGTCGCGGTGGAAGGGTGTTATACCCACTCACTTTAAACTTACCTACCTACCTACCCCAAAAAACCCTCTCCTACAAAAAAACTATTTTCAGCATTGAGAACCTCTAATTTTTTTTTTCAGCTAGTGGCGGTTCCTCCATAGGAACGGAGCACGGGACCCCCAAAAAATTTAAAATAAAAATTATTTTTCATCGTGCATTATCCGGACCTCCCTAATTTATCGTACCAAAACAAAACATAGTGTATTAGCTCCCCCAACGACGAGCTGACGGAGCCGAAAGGGTCCGATTAGGCCGTTCGATGTTCGACGCCAATCGGCAAGTCGCACGTGCGTTTATATAGGCGTGGTTTATGCAATTTCTATGGAAGATTATGCCACGGGCGGAGGGGGCAATGCGATTATTAAAGGAAAAGCGCCCCTTTTTTTTGCCCCCCCCTTAAATAAAATTTGGGGCTTTTACTTTCACAAAAAGGTCCTTTTAGGGGGTTTTTTCAATTTTTAAATTTTTTGAGTTTAGAGCAAAAAATTGAATTTAAAACGTGTGGAAGACCTAGACCTGAAATTTCCTCACACAGACCACCAAATATAAATCTAGGGAGTTTAATAAAAAAATTTAAAATGGAAATTTTGAAAAGAATGATTGGATTTGTGGATGATACAACTAACCGATTGTTTTGTTTTTCGTGCTTGTTGTTCAGTCGCGGAAACGCAGAGCCTGTCTGGACAAAACTGGGATAACCGACTTGGGGCATTTGGCGCCAAAACGAACAAGTTAGAAAGAACAGATATGTACTCTCAAAAATAATTGACTGGGGAGCCTTCGAGTAAACCCTTCGTGGTCATGACAAAAAAGGCGATTCATCAAATCCCGGTATTTTTTAGAGGATTAATAAATTTCACTGCCGAGTTGGATATAGATAGCCCTTAAAGACCACTTCGAAAAATCCCAAGAAATAACTTTTGGGCCTGACATCCTATAAAAATCTTGCCTCTGGTATGTTGGCCTCCTGTGGTTTTGTATTTTTGTGTTTTACGTCTAGGCACCCCTTAAATACTTACCACGAGCCGCCACTGGTTACAGCGTATTCGATCTTATTTGGAACAGCGCTAAATTTAGGGTCCATTCAACATACTGCATCACGAATTAAACTACACAAACATCAAAAGTCTTGGACCCCACCGGTATTCTTAATTTATTTCCCTTTTTAAATAAAATAGTAATTGTTTTTTAAAGTATGTTTATTTGTGAAGTTATTTTTTTCAATAACAATATTGTTAAAAAATTTATACAATTATTTAAACAACATAAGAAATAAATATTGCATTTCTTAAGTAAATTCATTACAAAAAAAATTGACAAAACATTTTTTTTGTCCAAGATGAACATCAATCAATAGTCAGTATGACCTCTTGTTTCTCAGTAGCATATTGACACGAGTATGCATTGAAACAATCAAGCGGTTGATCGTTTTTTGGGAAGGAATATTGTTCCATTCCTCTTCTGCCGCTGCAACTAACTCTTCCGCATTTTGGGTGAGTTAACGCGGTTGTGAACCGCTTTAGAGACAAAATCCCACATGTTTTCAATCGGATTCATATCCGGCGAGTTAGCTGGCCAGTCTAGTCGGCTGATATGTCCTTGTTCAAGTGCCTCATAACCGTTCTTGCGCGATGTGGCCGGGCGTTGTCCATGAAGATAAAATTTTTTGCCCAAAATGTTGCGTAATGGATAAAGAATGGGCCTGATGACACTTTCAATATAAAACTCTACTTGTCATATTCTAAGGTATAGCAATTAATGGCGTTCGGCGTTGAACATTATTTCTCCCCAAAACATTACTGTCCTCCTTCATAGGGAAACAACCTCTTAAGGAAAATTTAGTCTCCTTGACACTGGCTCTCGCCAGACTCTTTGCCTGTTGTCATCACTCTGCAGTCCAATTCTAGTTTCATCTGTAAATAAGACCCATCGCCACTGCCGCAAAGCCATTCCCTATGTTCTCCGCCAATGTAAGCGGGCAGCTCGGTGTCGTGGAAGTAGTGTAGGGACACTTAAAGGCCGTCTTTCACGAGATTTGCCAGATGCAGTATTCTTCTAACTGTAGAGGACGATATTAAAACGGCGAAACGTACCTTGAAAGTGAGCTCAAGGGCTGGAGCTGAAGAGTTCGAGTCTGGGCATATTGAACCAAATATCGATCCTCCCGTTCATGTGTTATTCGAGGTCGACCACTACGTGGTCTTCTTTCAACTGTCCCAAATTCTTGGTACCTTTGAACCATTCGCACAATTGACGATCTTGAAATGTTTAACATCCTGTGTATATGATGATTGGAATGTCCAGCATCATGCAGAGCAACAATTATTGCCATTAATTTCACGTCCTGGCATTATTTTGAAAGAAAATTATGAAATTTACTTTGCTAAATATTCAATAAAACTGACCAATATGTTTTAAAAATTTATAAAAAATCAAAAAATATTTTATCTGTCAATATTTTTGATCTTGTTTATTTACCAAATACCTCATCTTTTTTTCCAACAACAAAAACGCAATAAACATACAGCAAATAGATTATATAGGGGGGTCCAAGACTTTTGATGTTGTGTGTAAAATAGAAAAAATATAATTATCCGTACTGGTACGAGTCCCGGCTCGTTCAACAATCAATTTTTGTTAGACAGATATGGGCAAGCTCGGCGCGGATGGCATGGTAGAGACGAAGTTAAAAGATGTTTATCCGAGATTGGGGTTTGAATTACTATAAGGCGGTAATTTTGATTTTGTGTATGACTCTCGCGAGTGGACAACCTTGTATTATTTTCTTAAGTTTTCTTTCAGATTCCACAGGAAAAAGTAGACAAGATGGATATTTAATTTTTTTATACAGGCAAGCCCCAAATATTGCTGATAAAACAGGGTGACAAATTTTAAAACACTTTGATACTCCTGATAAATTGAAAGTCAAACATTCCCTAGGTATAGAAACCGTTTTCCGAGAAACTCATCCGTATGATGACAAGCAGCTATTTGGCAACAGCCACGTTTCCTTGGTAACGGCAATAGTAAATAAGAAATAACTGGTATAAGTCGATTGTTTGTTGCGGTTGTAGTTAAATTTATTTATTATTAGTATTGTCAATTTTTATTTAAATTTTTCAAAGTTTCTTGTCAAAAAGGGAATCAGATTTGCTTTTTAAAGGGGAAGATGAATTCTATAAAGAAAATGAAAACTGGAGTTGAAAACGAAACATTTTGCAGAAAGTAAACGATGTGATGGTAAGAAAAAAATTTTTTAAGTTTTTGATAGTCAGTAACTGAAGACCTGAAAGTACGTGGGAACCCGCTAAAATGGCCCCAATTTCCCAAAAAAATGTTTTTCCGCAATATTTCCCCAAATATGGGAATTGAGAATTTTTTTTTAGAAAAAAAATTAGATCACCTCGAAATCCTTCCCAAAATTTTTTTCGCAAAAACGGCCGTCGAAAAATCCACAACATTCCACACTGGATAGATGTGGTAGCGGGCTAAAAAATGCAGATGGGCAAAAAAATTTTTTTATTAAAACGCAAGAAAGATGGTGAAGGAATTTTCTGGGATCATTGAACACTTGCTAAGGTCTTAATAAAAAAAAGAAATGTTAATAACAAACCATTTTTTAAAAAAATATCAATAATTTAATGAGATACCCCAAAATATTGTAAAAAAAAACTCTGGCCCCTTTTTTTAAATTTAGAAAAATCAAATGGACCCAAACTCTTGATAGGTAGGGGTTTTTTCCTTTTTGATGAACTTTGAATATTTAAAAAAATGTAATTATTGCCCGAGTATGGACAATTCGTCGCCGCTTATAAGTGAACTGAAGATAGCGGAAAGCTAAAATAAGGGGACTTTTCTATCTCGAAAATACATTTTTCAAAAAAAAAAAAAAAAGGGACCATTTTTTGATACAAGGGATCTTCTTTTTTAAAAATTTAGCGGGAAACCCCCATTTTTCGGTTGGGGGGCCTTTTTTCAGCCCTTTCCCCCCTTTAAGGATAAACTTTTTTGCTCGAAACATCCCAAAGACCTAAAATTTGGGCCCCAAAGGGTTTAATTTAAGATTTATTTACAGCTTTGCCCTTCAATTACTGGACTTAGACGTTGTTTATGACATACTTGTGGTTTTTGGGGCGCTGATCACGAAACTAAAATCAGTTTTTTCCCGAACCCCTGGTTTTAAGTTATTGGGCCTCAAAATTCTATTTTTTAAAACTGTTTCCATAAAAAAAAGGGAACAACGCTATTGGGCACTACACATTAAAAAATACACTTTTTTTTTCAATAATTTATTTTTATTTTTAGTAACAATCATCAAATGAATCTAGTTTTCATTACGTTGAACTGGTATAACTGGTTGCCTAGTTTCTAATTATGTTCTAAAAAATAAAAAACTGGATTAATTTGAAGTGTTTTTTACTAAAAATAAGCAATAAAATATTGTAAGTTTGGTGTATTTGTTTAATATGTAAGTGCCCAGGCGGGGCTCCCGCCTCTCCATATGTCCCCTTTTTTCCCCTTAAATGTAAATTTTTTTATATATTTTTGTTAAATATCAATTTTTAAAAAACTAATTTAAAATTAAAACTTTATCCGGGTAAAAGTTACCACTTATAAAGGATTTTTAAAAATGCATTTTTTCCATTTAGCTAAAATTTTTTTTACTTAAGAGTCATTTACGCTACCCCTTTAGGGGTCGGGCGAAAGGACGGGAGACGGTGGGGGGAGACTAACAAACTCCCACTACCACAATTTTCGTATAGCCGAAATTAAAAATATTATATTTTATTTAGGTTCTTCCAAATTCGGTTTATCGATGCGAGTAGTTTCCGTTTGGGAAGCCTACAGGAGATAACGTTTTTCGATAATTATTTTTCACTTAAATAACATAAATTATACACCATTTTACAGGTAAGGAAATAATCTATGCCTCTGCTGTAACGGATTTTTGAAATATTAGTCGAGTTAAAAGAAAATAGTATCTAAACATAACCGATTTTAGGGTGACTTTCACTCAAGGAAATATTAGAAGTTACAAATTTAAAAAACTATTACAGCAGAAGCCTAGATTTTAGTGTTTTTGAAAATTTTCGATAACTTATACCTTTTTTGAAAAAAAACATTTTTCCCCGAACTTCAAACTGGACCCAAATTTTTTCGCGGCGCGAAGGGCCCCTTAAAATAGGTAGAAAAATTTAAAATTAGCTAAAATAAAGTTATATAAATATAATTTATTAAAATACATATTTTTTATAAATTTTGTTCAAAGAAATAACGAACGGTCAATGACCCCTGTCTCTGTAACTTGCACCTACACTAAAAATACAGTAATAAAAACTTAATTTAACTATATGCAATAAAAAACAAACTAATACCAAAGTTCCAATATCTAAAAAGCTAAAAATATAACCAAAAACACGAAAAAAGCTTCCAATGCGATGTGAATCACAAATTGTAAACCAAATGGGGAAAAAACGATTACGTCACAAATATCCAATCGATTTTTAAAATTTTGGGGTATTTGGGCTTAAATGATATCGAGGAATCCTGTGTAATTTATCATTACTTTATTTTAAGAAAAAATTTAAGACAACCAATAAAAGACACATTTAAAACCCAAGTCGAGATAAGTAATGTGAGGAAGAATAACTATAAGTTCACCAAAAAACCAACCGAGGAAGAAACCATTTTTGACAATGATTTCGAAGAAAAAAAAGGCGCTGATGAAGTTGGGGGAATCAACAACGGCCTGTGTAGAATATATAAAGCAAAATTAAAATCTATAATAACCGAAAAAGAAAGAATTCAGGTTGAATTGAGGCAAAAGGTAAGTTCGACGCGAAATAAATAAAAAAAAGGTTTACTAGATAGACGTCTACTTTTTTTGTACTTGTTTTATTAAGAAGTTTTTATTAATTATAAGTCTGGTTTTCCCCCCTTTTCCTTCCTCCCTATTTAGACCTACCCCTTTCTTGACTTAACATCAGAACTGGATAAATATCGATTCCTTTTGAGGGATCCGAACGCTGGAATCGATTACTTTTCAAACATAGGATCCGTCATCCGGATTCGTTATATAATTTTAAAATGATTCGGAATAAATTCCTTTTTGGAAGGATCCGATTTCAAAAAGAATCGATTCCTTATATTTCTAATTTGAGACAAATCGGTTTATAAATGTCAAAATCCGCCATTTTGGATACGCCATTTCAAATTTCCAAATTTTGACCCAGCACCAACCCTTTTAAACCCCTTTTAGGGAATCTGAGGCAAAGCCAATGCCAAAATCCGCCATTTTAAATTTCCAAATTTTTACCTAAGATTTTCCTTAATTTTAAAAAAAAAAGAATTTTTTCGACTGTTTATTAATATCTTATTATTAACTAATTTTGAATAGATAATAACACTTTTTTACCTACCAGTGAGTAAGATCCATTACTCACGGGGGTTTGATGACCTCTTTCATAGTAGCATCAAAGCA
>JAHBCN010005285.1:0-2500 GCA_019359885.1 Listronotus oregonensis
AAAAAAAATTTTTTTTAAAAAAAAAATTTTTTTTAAATTTTTGGTTTTTAAAAAAAAATTTTTTAAATTTTTTTTTTTGGGTCCCAAAAAAAAAACCCCCAAAAAAACCCCCAAAAATTTTTTTTTTTTTTCCCAAATTTTTTTGGGGGTTTTTCCAAAAAAAATTTAAAAAAAAGGGGTTTAAAAAACCCCCAATTTTTTTTTTTTTCCTTTTTTTTTTTTTTTTTCCTTTTTTTTCAACCTTTTTTTTTTTAATTTTTGGGGGGAAAAAAAAAAAAATTTTTTTTTTTTTAAAAATTTTAAAAATTTTTTAAAAAACGGGTTTTTTTTAAAAAAAAAAATAATTAAACCCCAAAATTTAAAAAAAAAAAAAAACCCCCCCCCTTTTAAATTTAAAATTTTTTTTAAAAAAAAAAATTTTTTTTTAAAAAAAAAAAAAATTTTTTTTGGGGGTTTTTTTTTTTTTTTAAATTTTTTTGGAATTTTTTTTAATTTTTAAAAAAAAAAAAAGGGGGGGTTTTTTAAAAAATTTTTTTTAAAAATTTTTTAATTTAAAAAATATTTTTTTTTTTGGGGGAAAAAAAAATTTTTTTTTTTTTTTTGGTTTTTTTTTTTTTTAATTTTTTTAAAAAAAATTTTTTTTCCAACCCCAACCCCAAAAAAAAATTTTTTTTTTTTTTTTTTTTCCCTTTTTAAAAGGGGGGTTTTTTTTTTTTTTGGGAAAAAAATTTTTAAAAATGAAAAATTTTTTTTTTTTAAAATTTTTTTTTTTTTTAAAACAAAAACCCCTTTTTAAATTAAATTTTTTTTTTCCCCCCCTTTTCAAAAAATTTTTTTTAAAAAAAAAAATTTTTTTTGGGGAAAAATTTTAAAAAAAAATTTTTTTTTTTAAAAAAGGGTTTTTTTTAATGGGGTTTTTAAAAATTTTTTTTTTTTTAAAAAAAAAAAATTTTTCCCTTTTTTTTCTTTTTAAAATTTTTTTTAAAAAAAAAATTTTGGGTTTTTTTTTTTAAAAAAAAAATTTTGAACCCAAAACCCAAAAAAAAAAAAATTTCAAAAAATTTTAAAAAATTTTTAAAATTTTAAAAAAAATTTTTTTTTTGGGGAAAAAAAAAAAAAAAAAAAAAAAAAATTTTTTTTTTAAAAAAAAAAACCCTTTTTTGGGTTTTTTAAAAAATTTTGGGGGGAAAATTTTTTTTTGTTTTTTTGGGGGGGTTTAAAAAAAATTTTTTTTTTTGGGGGGGGGAAATTTTTTTTTTAAAGGAGGGGTTGGAAAGGTTTTTTTCCCCCCCGGGGGGGAATTAAAAGGGGTTTTTTTTTGGTTTTAAAAGGGGCCCAAAAAAAAAAAATTTTTTAAAACCCCCCTTTTTAAAAATTTTTGGGGTTTTTTTTTTTTTGGGGGAAAAAAAACCCCTTTTTTTTTTTTTAAAAAAAAAAAATTTGTTTTAAAAAAATTTTTTTAAAAAAAAAAAATTTTAAAACCCTTTTTTAAAAAATTTTTTTTTTTTCCTTTTTTTTTTTTTATTAAAATTTTTTTTTAAAATTTTTTTTTTTTTTTAAAAAAACCTTTTTTTAAAATTTTTTTTTTTTAAAAAAAAATTTTTTTAAAAAATTTTAAAAAAAAAAAAAAATTTTTTTTAAAAAAAAATTTTTTTGTTTTCCCCCCCCTTTTGACCTAAAAAAAAAAAAAAAATTAAATTTTTTTTTTTTTTTCCCCCCCAAAAATTTTCCCCCCGGGGAAAAATTTTTAAATTTTTTTGGGAAATTTTTTTTTTTAACAACTTTTAAAAAAAATTTGGGTTTTTCCCAAACCCCCCCCGGGGGGGGGTTTTTTTTTAAGGGGTAATTTTAAAAAAAAAAATTTTTTTTTAAAAAAAAATTTTTTTTTTTTATTTTAAAAAAAATTTTCCCCAAAAAATTTTTTTTTTTAATTAAAATTTTTTTTTTTGGTTTAAAATTTTTTTAAAAAAATTTTTTTTTTTTTTTTAACCTTTTTTTTAAAAAAAAAATTTTTTTTTTTGGGTTTTTGGGGGGTTTTTTTTTTTTTTTTGAAAAATTTTTGGGAAAAAAATTTTTCCCCAAAAAAACAATTTCCCCTTTTTAAAAAAAAAAAAAAAGGGGAAAAAAAAAAAAAAGGGGGTTAAAAAAATTTTTTTTTTTTAAAAAAAATTTTTTTTAAAATTTAAAATTTTAAAAAAAAATTAAACCCCAAAAATTTTTTTTTGGAAAAATTTTTTTTTAAAAAAAATTTTTTTTTTTTTTTTAAAATTTTTTTAAAAAAAAACCCATTAAAATTTTAAAAAAAAAAACCCCCTTTAAAAAAAAAAAAAAAAAAATTTTTTTTTAAAAATTTTTTTTTAATTTTTTTAAAAAACCAAAAAAAAAAAAAAAAAATTTTTTAAAAAAAATTTTTTAAAAAAATTTTTTTTTTATGCCCCTAAAAAGTACTGGGGAACAAACCCTTTTTCAAGATTATATTTTTAAAACCTTTTTGTTTCAA
>JAHBCN010005285.1:7500-56885 GCA_019359885.1 Listronotus oregonensis
TTTTTTTAAATTTTGATTGTGTAAAATAGAATTTACATTAATTTCATTTTTTTTTTGTGTTTTAAAAAATGCTGTCAATTATCTATATAATATATACCTCATCAACAAATCCAAATTCGGAAAAAAAGCGCCCTTGCCTCACTTGTATTAATATCAACTTCTAAAAAAAAAATACCTTGCAATATAACTCCTTTTTTTTCCCCCCTTTACAATACCCTTTTCCTTTTTTCAAAAGTTAAAAAAACTGGTAAAAAAATTTAAATTTTTTAAAAATGACGCCTTTCAGTTTCACCAACTTATCTGCCAAAAAAACCCTTTTTTATAATTTCGTTGATTTTTTTTGAAATAAAACATAGGTTTTTTGGGAAAGTTTTTTTTAGTAAAACTAATGAGGAAATAATGGAAAAAAAAAGTTTATCCTGTAAAATAAAAGGTGTTCTACCATAAAATCATTCAGTTTGGCTGTGACCAGGTTAAAAAATGAGGAATTTTAGGAAAGTTTGTGCTTTTTTAGGTTGGGTCCGACGGGGGGTTATAATTAAAAAAATAGAAGCTTCCGACACAATTTGACTTTAGATTCGTGATTAGCGCTCAAAAAATTCCTAGTATACTAAATTTCAATAAAATCAGCGGATAAGTAAAAAATTCCCAATTTTTTTTTTAAAAGTTGCACAGTTTCTGTAACACCCATCAGGTGAAGTGGGGGTTAAATTTAGCCTCAACTTTTATCCCAGAAGGTTTTTTTTGAATTGTGGCTTGGACAATCTTTTTATTCTCAATAGTATTTTGGTGTTAAGCAAGTATATTCAAATGAGTCTACTTTTCTTCTTTAAAAAAAATTGGGGAAACCCCGTTTTTCTTCTACTGTCGCTTATTTTGGTAGCCGCCAAACATCTGCAATAATAAAAACCCGAAAATATAACATAAACATAACCATGATGTGCTTGACATAACTTTAAACTTCAAAATCTTTTCCGTGGAAGTTATTAAAAAGGGGAAAAAATGAACTATTTTGCGAGAATAGTTTATTTGCCCGGCAAATAAAACCCGCTAAAAATTATGGCAGTTCAATAAACTAAATATAAGCCAAGTTAAATTTTTTTTAAATTTTGGGTAAAAAAAAGCCGAGCTTAAATTGCAATCGGTGCAAGCGGCCCTAAAACGTTTTCGGTTATTTAAAAAATTGCGTTCGCATCTTTCCAAATACCAAATACCATACCCCGATCATACTGTTGCCTTGATTTAACTGGAAAAAAAATTTTCGGTCCTTTTATGGCCTTTTCTCTTACATTTTGTGGAATTTTTCCCCCTTTTAGCAAATCGTTAAAAAAAAAATGCCAACTGACTAACTGAAAGGGGAAAAATCAAAGTCAAACTTAACACCAGTCAATATCTACTTACGTATACAGGTACAGGTGCAACTTTTTTTTATATTGCGAATAAATAATGTAATTAGTCATTGAAAAACTTTTTTTGGGTAATACAAAAAGCATTGTATGCACCACGGGTTATTTTAATGCCCATCAGGTCAAAATCTATTTCGACCTTCGGGGGGTTTATAGTCCCAGTAACGCCCTTGATACATAAATATCTATAATATTCGCAGAAAAATAAATTGTTTTTGTTGTCATGGCATTCTCGATAAAAACCGCCGCGTTGTTTATCCGACAGCTTAAAATAGGAAAGTATACGAGTAATGCAGTTTTTTGGCAATAACTCGAGAATTAATTAAAATATCGAATTGCCGTTTTCAACAGTTTCTTTATATGCTCTTTTTAATGGGCTTATAATAATAATACCATTGTATTAAAGTTTTTTGAAAAAAATGACAAAGTTATAACTTTGACACAAATCAGTCTCTGGGAATAAAACAAAAAAATTAATTTACTATACCAATATTTTATCTTAATCCCTGGTAAAGGCTCTTTTAAACGAAACCTAGTTTATCAAAATCGGTTAAGCTGAAACAAAAAAAACGCTTAAAAGAAAAAAGTTTTCTTATGTTACATAGTTTGTGAAAAAACTATCAACGACATAAGCTAATATGGCATATTTTTAAATAATCCGCGTTTTTAAATTTGTTCTTAGTTTTACGCCCTCTACCGGCAGAATTAGAAACTTGAAAAATAATTTTCAGCATTTTCTCGAGGTCGATTTTACCATAAATATTTTTTTCCGAAAGCCATGCGATGAAGGGTTCTCGAGATATCGCCGGAGGACGACCTTATCAGGACACCCTGTTGTTGAATAAAAATTGGTCCTACACTTCTGGTTTCTAAAATGCCCAGCCACACATTAACTCCCAAACATTTTTGAAAACCCCCTTCTCTAAACAGTTAGTTAGATTTTAAGTAACAATATACTGTTGAACCTAATACTAAGGTAAGCAATTTTAAAATTTCTAAATATTTTAACATTCACGTTTTCTAATTTATAATATAACCACCCAAACTGTATTTTAAACCCGCTTTTTATAATGATATTTCTCTTTTAGGTTTCTACTTTACTTTTTAATATATATAAAGATTTTAAATTGGTATTGTATTTGACTGTTTTCTGTTTTGTGAACTTTTCGTCATTTTGTTTATTTAGTTTTTTTTTATTAATTTTATTAACCTGTCCTAAAGTTTTTAATGCAATACATAAATAATGTACCATAAGAATGCTTATAAATATAATTGTTATTTTAATTATCCCCGCCATTTGTCTGACATAAAAATAGTAAAACTTAACAGAACAACCATAACTCTATTTTAGATTTTGTTTTCTTTTATCGGGTATTCTTCTCACTGTATGTTGCACAAAACCATTCTAAAACTCTAAAATTGCACTAATTTAGTGGTTAAATTCAATTCTAACTTGTCAGATCAAAAAACTAGTTTGCTTAAACTTTTTGAACTATCCAAGTCTTTAAATAGAGTTCGGTCTGTTTCTTAGAATACTGTCCCTGGAGAGTAGGCAAGCGTGTGGAATAAGTAATTTACTGTATTCCCTGGAATAAGTTTTTAACTGATAAATTATATGTAAATGAAGGATAATTAGTTACATGAAAATGCAGAATTTTAAGAACTGGCTTTAAATCAATATTTGAATTTGTCGTTAAAAGTAAAAATATATTTTTTTATGTATTCTTACCTACTAAATTAATTTATCCTTTTTTTAGGTATGTTCCAGACCTCAGAATTTTGGTAACTATCTTGTTAAATGATTAGGCAGGTAAGACAAATTTTTCTATATATATACAGTGAGCGGCTAAAATATGGAACAAATTCATTTAAAAATCAGGTATTGGGAAAAAAAGATATACAGGGTGCGTCAAAATTTATTAGTTTCTATCAGCCTAAATAACAATATTTGGATATCTTTAATTGTAAATTGTTAACAGTTATCAATAATTATCACTTAAAAACGGTTAGAGATACATTAGTAAGCGAAACGTTGTGTATCTCTTAACAAATAGGGACACTGAAAGTCCAATATGTTACTGTTATTGGTTTAATTTAATTACATAAACACGTATGTATAATGCCATAGAACAAAAAATAATACTCAACATAATTAACACACAAAACTAAATGCTTACTCTGACTTTTTGTGTAATAAAAACATAATAATTTTATGACTTTTAGACAACATTCCACTATGAACCTGTCTTTACCTTTATAATAAATTATCAGTAAAAACGTTTGGTATGGTAAAGATATACAGATGACATTTTTATTTATTGTTTAAATAATACTTACTTTATATTAGAGAGAAACCCACAAACACGTTTAATAAACAAAGACACAATTTTAAAACCTAAACTTAGAGAAACTTGACACTTGATTTTATAAATAACTTTGTTTTTGGTAAACAACCGAATTTAAAAAATATTTAATATATATTTTAACATATTTACTGGCTTATTATACACACTAATATTATTAAATAAAAAATAACGTTAAAAAAAATCTGTATTATTGGATTTTAAATAACAAAATTGAAAACATATAATATAAAGAAAAATACAAAAATGTCATTTATAAAATCCATTGCAAATATAATGGATTCTCTGTGAGTGAAAATTCTACTCAATTAGCCGGACGTATAAAATATTAATAATCATGCATTAAAAACGCGGAGTTTTACGAACCAAAATTTGGTAAACATAAATTTAATAATATTCGTCAAATAAACTGAAAACACATTAAATATATATATATATATATATATATATATATATATATATATATATATATATATATATATATATATATATATATATATATATATATATATATATATATATATATATATATATATATATATATATTTTATAATATTTATGTATAATAAAAAAATAAAAAATAGATAAATGTGTCGTTTTTATCTTTTTTAAATGAGACTTGACTACTTTTGCTTAGAGGACACGTTACAATTAATTAAGTTACCACATTTCTTATTTGTAAATATTAATGAGCATATGAAAAAAGTAGTTTTATTTTTCAAAAAACGTTTTTTTTTAATGAACCCGTGTTGAGTTTTATGTAATTCTGTTAATAGATTTGTACATTTTCAGCTGTTTTAAGTTGACGTGTCTAAGTATTTTTTAAAATGAAAAAAATAATATTGTGCAGTGATAATTTCTTATTTATCACTGCACAATGCACAAAGTGAAGACGATCCACGATGAACATAGCGCATAAAGATCAGAATACGTAACAAATATATAGGAAGCTTTATCTGCTTTTGTTAAGATGTATATAACAAGAATCGAGATATGCTTTCTCTCAGAAAGGTGTGGAACATTTATTAAAAATATACAAAGTGTAAAAAAAGTCAAATCAACATGATTTTTTTTTTTGAGATGTCAAATATTTTTACTTTTTAAGTTTATCAAAAATAAAATAATTTAAAAAATAACATTTTTTCAATTTTTTTTAACAATTAGAAAATTCCTATAATTATTATTATATTTTTTAAAATATTTTTGTCCTTACACGTAGAATAAGAAACAAGCACTAAAAATTGCTAAACCTAGCTGAACGCATTTTATTGACAAAAAACTTAAAAAATGCCCATATTTTATTTAAAAAAAAAAAATTAATACCAATTTTTTTTAATTTCCCTTAAAAGATTTGTAAATCAGCCTTACAATAGAACAAAATGAAAAATTCCAAACATTCCAATATCTCTATTTTTTATTTTTTTGGCCAAAAAAAGGTGGGGCCACGATTTTAAATAACTGCCGGTTTTTACACATATACCAGAGATCTTAAGCTTGTAACCCTTTTTTTTTAAATAAATATGGAATATTTGGGCGTCTTCAGCAATGTTTTTAAGCAAAATATTTTTGCTTAAAAACAAATTGGTTATCTTTATGAACTTTACATAATATTTTTTATTAAAAAGATGATTTAAAAGTATTAATAAAGACGCTTCTTTTATTATATTAAAATCGTCAATTAGGTAATGGGTTACAAAGATACAGGCTACCAAGACTTTGTATATACAATTTTTATTTCCCTCAGGACAATATTTTGCTAGCAATTCAAATTAACAATTGCTAGGGCTCAATAATCTTAATTAAAAAAAAAAACATCTAAACGCTTAAGATCGCTGGCTTACTTAATTTTAATTTAAGATTTTTATAAAGAAATCATATTTTTTATTAGACAAGCTTAAAACATGCAAAAAAATTAAACACGAACTGTAATATATTTTGCCAGATTTTCTTATAACTTCTGGCTGTTCTCGCATCTTAAAAAATACTGCATAGGTAACGATTTTTAATAAATAAATATTGTATAAGCATCTCACTTTAAGGATACAATCCATATATTAAAAGATTACCGGAATGGAAGTATTCAGTTTAGAAAGATTTAGAAAAATAATTAAATATATTTTAAACCTTAATTATTATGTTTTATTATGAAACGATCAGAGGTATTAAACAAACTAATTACATAAATGTAAAAAGAATCTCTTGGTATATATACAATACAGTCTTTAAATTTAAATTTTAATAAGCTTTTTATAGGCAGCCGTAGTAATGACTTTGCAATTAACAAATAATTTATTTTATGAGCATACTGTTAAGCTGTAAATTTGTATATTTAAATTTTAAATAAATATTGAGTCGTCTGGTCGTAACTAATATAAATTTTACCTATTAGTTATACATGACTTAACGTAACTGTTTATAAATTTAATATTTTAAATTAAATTTATTTACAATCGTTTAGTTATGACATATTTACATAATTATTTTCAAGTATTTAAGGTACGTTATGAGACTCCTAACACAATTGGTGGTGGTATGAATCTATAAACCGACCAGTTTTTGAAATATTAAGAAACAACTACAAATTTCTAAAAATATATGAAATTTTGATGCTAAATACTATTTAACATATTTTCTCCATTTTTTTCAAAACAATCCCAGCTGCTAGTGATGATCGTATTAATAGTGAAGGTCTTACTGAAGTGGATTTTTTACCTTTTCACCATGTCAAAAACTGGTTGTATATTTTTTTATATTTTAATCGCGACTTTCTCGGCAATATTGATTCCGTGGCACGTATTGCGGCAGATTTAATGTCTAAAGGGAGACTTATATGACTATAAATATTAAAAAACAATTGTGTGAGTTAGAAAAGGTTATAATTTTAACCCCATTGTATTAACCAATTCTTGCTGAACATTTTTTTCTTTACCACAATTCCTACAGAAACTTTTTGGGTTAGTCCTAGTTGGACATTGTTAAATATTCCTTTGGAATTTTTTATTTTATTTTTACGCTTGTGAATCGCCATCCCCCATGCCGTTTAAGAACCTAAATATCAGCGCCACTGTCCTCAAGAAAGTGGCAGATGTTGTGGTACATTTCACACCTATTGCAGTCTGAGCCCGCGGTAAATACACGTTTTTTTGTTTTGGTATCGCGTTACGTCACAACCAACATTAACACTAAAATATTGGACTTCCATTGTCTTTATTTGTTAATTGATACACAACGTTTCGGTTAGTGATGTATCTCCAACCGTTTTCAAGTGATAACTAAAACTATTCTTAAAAGCTACGACCTTATATACTATCCGTTGTTCACCGAAGCTTGACCGACTCGTCACGGTTCAGCAACGGCAGCCAGATATTCGGAATGTCTACACTAGGTTTGCTAAATACATTTTGATTGTTTGCGATTATTACAGCTTCTTTAAACTTTCTTTTCTTCCAGTGGGTTTCTTTATAAATGATTTTTGCTTTCGACCATTGTATACGGTGTTGTTTTGACCATGCGTGTTCGGCAATCCCTGATTTCGACGTTTCACCTCGTTCCGTGTGTTTTTTGTTTCTTTAACTCTAACTTCTAGTGGTCTTTTGTTTCCCGATGTATACTTCACCACATTCACAAGGAATTTGGTAGATACAGTCATTTTTTGAAACATTATTGTCCCGTCTTGTCTTAGTAAGAATACTTCTCAGAGTGGTTTGGGATTTAAATGCTGTTTTAATGTTATATCTATTCAGTATTTTGCGAGATCTTTTTCTGAAGTTTCTTTAATATACGAATAGTCATAAATGTTTGGTCCTGTGTGTTTTGTTCAAATTAGAGTTCTTTGTCTTCTCTGATATTTATTGATTGTTTCTTTAACAATCTCTCAATGTAGCCGTTTTGCTTGAGTCCTGATCTTTTCGTTTTTTAATATAAGAATAGTCAAAATTTCCTTAGTTTTTCATTAGGTTTGTCTTCTCTGATTATTTACGGTTTTACCTCTCCGCTTGCTGAGATCCCTATTTTTCTGGAGATTCTAACCGCGCGGTTATATATGTCGATGACTCTCGCTTGTTCGTTAGATTGGAATTCTGGTGTAATATTCAGTGTGGTAGGTTTTGTATACCGAGGTATTATATGTCCATTATTTCGTTTGACTAAAACGTCGCGAAAAGGTAGAGCCGAATTTTGATCCTTCTCCATTGTGATTTGACAGTTTAGATGTTCTAAGAAACTATCTTCGGCCATGTATCAAATTCACAATGGAGAAAGAACAAAATTCGGCTCTACCTTTTCTCGACGTTTTAGTCAAACGAAATAATGGACATACATATACCTCGGTATACAGAAAACCTACCCACACTGGACAATATTTACACCAGAATTCCAATCACTCTAACGAAACAAAGCGAGGAGTCATACGTACTCTATATAACCGCGCGGTGACCCTATGCAACAGTAAGGAATCTCTGCAAGCCAAATAATAATATAACTAGGATCTCAAGCAAAACGGCTACAGTGAGAGATTGGTTAAAGAAACAATCAATAAATATCAAGAGAAGACAAAGAACTCTAATTTGAACAAGACTACACAGGACCAAACATTTATGACTATTCCGTATATTAAAGGAACTTCAGAAAAGATCCGCAGAATAGCGAATAGATATAACATTAAAACAGCATTTAAATCCCAAACCACTCTGAGAAGTATTCTTACTAAGACAAGACCGGACAATAATGTTTCAAAAAATGACTGTATCTACCAAATTCCTTGTGAATGTGGTGAAGTATACATCGGGGAAACAAAAAGACCACTAGAAGTTAGAGTTAAAGAACACAAAAAACACACGGAACGAGGTGAAACGTCGAAATCAGGGATTGTCGAACACGCATGGTCAAAACAACACCGTATACAATGGTCGGAAGCAAAAATCATTCATAAAGAAACCCACTGGAAGAAAAGAAAGTGTAAAGAAGCTGTAATAATCGCAAACAATCAAAATGTATTTAGCAAACCTAGTGTAGACATTCCGAATATCTGGCTGCCGTTGCTGAACCGTGAAAAGTCAGTCAAGCTTCGGTGAACAACGGATAGTATATAAGGTCGTAGCTTTTAAGAATAGTTTTAGTTATCACTTGAAAACGGTTGGAGATACATCACTAACCGAAACGTTGTGTATCAATTAACAAATAAAGACAATGGAAATCCAAGATTTTAGTGTTATTGAAACCATAACATTGTCTAACACTTTTAAAGAAACAACCAACATTGTTCCGGTATCTTTTTATATTCCGTTGTTAAACTGCATAATTCTGCATTTCAACATGCACCATTTAGCCCAAAAATTATTACTACTTTCATTAACAGAAACGTCGTGGCGTTTTTTATTGTCAAAACTTTAAAAAA
Organism: Listronotus oregonensis; assembly: GCA_019359885.1. Classification (NCBI taxonomy): domain Eukaryota; kingdom Metazoa; phylum Arthropoda; class Insecta; order Coleoptera; family Curculionidae; genus Listronotus; species Listronotus oregonensis. Next base: position 16,665 of record JAHBCN010005285.1, read on the forward strand.
ATCGCTCTTTAAAGATGAGTTTATTATGTTATTAACTAGTGTTAACTACAAAAAACAACATTCTGTTTAGATTTAGATTTTAAGTTACTAAGACGTCAGACTACTACGTTTTTTTAGATTTTCTCAGTAATTATTATTTTAAAGTAATTTAAATATAAAATGCAAAATAGGCAATTATCTACAATATGCGAAAAAAATAGTATACGCACCTTGTCAAAAAAGTGATTTTACTTGACTCGCTTCGGTAGCAATCTACATTAAATTCCACTTTTCTGTACTTGATACGTAATATACTATTTTCGAGCGAAAATCACTCGCGTTTACTTGATAAACAACGTTTATAATTATGGTCTGGAGCACGTAACAATTTCCCACAGTTGGAATTTAAAAAATGTAACAAATATAATATTTAAAAATATTAAAGATGGGCAAATGGAAATAAATAATAAGAAAGTAAAAGAGGATTTTCTTTTATTTTTCAGTGTTAGATAAAACGTTGTACAAAAATTTCATTTAAATTTTGACACCCGCTTGCACCGTTAACTAAAAAGGATAGAAAAAACTTCTTGTATAAAAGTTACATATTTTTTCATTTATTATCTTTAAACATAACGAAAGAAATAAATGACATTGAATTTTACTGAAGAAGAAGTTAAAAAAATATAAATGGTTCACACTGTATATTTTTATTTACCCTTTTTTTCAAGATATGTAACTGACTGGTTTGTTTCCTGAATATTTGTGAAATGAAATAAAATATGTTCATTTTTTTTATTTTAATCTTTTATTGAAACTTAGAAATTATGTATGAAAAATAATATCAGACATATGTCCGCCTCTAGAAGCCGCGCAAACCTGAGCCCTCTTGACTACATTTTCCATCATTTTTAGTCACTTTTTGGTAGGTTTCAGGAGGAATATTTTCAATGGCTTCTGTAATATTGTTCTTCAGCTGATCTACAGTATTTGGTTTGTTGGCATAAACCTTATTTTTCAAAATCCCCATAAAGAAGTCAGGAGCCGTTAAATCCGGTGACCTTGGTGGCCAGCTGACATCACCAAATCGAGAAATTAAACGTCCCGGAAATATTGTTCGTAAAAGATTCATTGTTTCCCTAGCTGTGTGACAAGTTGCTCCGTCCTGCTGGAACCACATGTTTTGCAGGTTAAATTGTTGGATTTGAGGAGCCAGAAAGTTTTGCAGCATTTCACGGTATCGCTCGCCAGTGACACTAAGAGAATGACCTGATTGTCTTCAAAAAAGTAAGGTCAATATACCTCCATACCAAACACCGCACCAAACTGTGACTCGACAGGATGTAGTGGTGGTTGATGATGACACGAGGGTTCTCTAATGCCCAGATACGACAATTCTGCTTATTAACAAATCCGTTCATATCGAAGTGGGCTTCATCGCTCATTATCATTTGTCGGTAAAAATCGTTATTTTGGGTATTAAGCTGCAATATTGCATGACTGTATTGTCGGCGACTTTCATGGTCTCTAGGCTGTAGTTCTTGGGTTAACTGATTTTGTATGGCCGCAAATGCAAGTCTTTATGTAAAATATTGCCTAATGATGTGCGACGAATACCCAGTTCTTGAGAACATGTCTGGTAGATGTCTCAGGGCGCTCCACTACACTTTCACGAACTTCTCGATATTTTCCGGAGTACGAACAGTTCGAACACGGCCCAACCTTGGCAAGTCTTTAACCTCACCTGTTTGTTCAAATTTGCGCACCAACTGACGAATGGTGTTGACACTGGGCACATTATTTCGACCGAAATCTCGTCGTAGATTCCGAATAGTTGCAACAATCGACTTATTATTTAAGTAAAACGTTTTAACAATAAGGACGCGTTGTGGGATCGTGTAGCGCTCCATGATGAATTGTACACATGTGCTTCAAACAATCACCACGGCGCCACCTACTGATATGCCTGTATCAAAAATGGCGCGCAATTCAAATCAGTCAGTTATATATTGGCCACCCTGTATATAGTAAATTGATGTCATGCAGATATTTTAGTGGGCGATAGTACTTATCAAAGTACTGGTACTCCCAAGTCCTGGGAAAACGCAACAGAGTAACTCTCTTGTGGGTACCAAGACATTTGGGGATAGAAGGCAACGAAAAAGCGGATGAGCTAGCGAGACAGGGATCATCCACACCATATTTTGGACCAGAACGTGCCCTTGGAGTGACCAAAACCACAGCACGAGGGCAAACCAGAGAATTGATCCGAAAGAAACACGAAGAATACTGGGGAAACCTTAGTAGAATTAGACATGAAAAAAGCTTCATAAGAGGCCATCCAAAAGAACGAAGGAAGAACTACTCAGACAAAGTAGGAAAACACTTCGCATAACAGTAGGGTTGCTAACGGGGCATGATAACCTAAGAGGACACCTACACAAGATAGACTCATACAATGGGGACCCAAGTTGCAGAATGTGCGACGAGGGGGAAGAAACAGCCTACCATATCCTGTGGGAATGTAAAGCATTGAATCACAAAAGACAGGCATTATTTGGGCAACCGGAAATGAGCCCACAGAAATATATCAACCAACCAGTCTCGGGGTTATACAGACTTGTAGAAGGAACAAGACTAATGGGAGGATTGATATAAAACATAATGGGAGATTAGGCACAAAAAGCCCTAGAGGCTGCGCTGCCTCCGGTAGTTAATCAAGACGGCTCCCAGAAAGAAAAAGAAAAGAAGAAGAAGATTTGTCAAAATAAGAAAAAAATGCAAATATATGCATGGTCTAAAAGGCGTCGCTTTAATTTTACAGGGTGTCAAACTTTTAATTTTGTTTCCGTTTTTTCGTAATAATTTTTTAACTAAAAGACATGGCGGTACAAAATTGAAGATTTGGGGTTTTTTAAGGAAATAAATTAAAATTCATCCATACTTTTAATGTTGCTAGTAGAGGGCGCCATCTACGGCCTACCCCACTTGTTTAAAATAGCAAAATAGCAAATTTCCTACAGCTCGTCGATGAACAACAGAAAGAAGCTTTTCTGTGTGGGCTCATTAATAAGACGAACAGCTTTTTTCTGGAGAGACTTATGTAGGCTAAGTATTATAAGAGACACCATTCCCCAGACGTGAGCATTGGCCGACTTTTTTCGCGATATCGAACATGACTGTGTTTTGAGGCATTAAGCTGGACACAATTTTTGGCTCCTCAACACAAGACTTCCTTTAGGTCCTGTAAAAGAGATATCTGCATTGATTACAGGGTGGCTTAAGAAATTAAATATTAGAGCGGAGGGTACTATCGTCAGCGAAACTATGGATAGGATTTGTTGTGGACGAAAAAAGATCGTTGATGTGAAGAAGAAATGAAGTTGGTGCCAGTACTGAGCCCTGGGGCACCTTAGCATTAATTGGAAAGAAACTGGAAGAATGACCATCTACAAAAACTGATATACGTCGATAGAAAACTGGAGAGCCAGGAACAAAGCCTAGGTGGAAGACAAGACCGTAGGAAGAAAGTTTGTTAAGAAGATCATCATGCCATACCTGATTAAAAGCTTTTGATATGTTAACAGCAACGATCTGGGCTTCACCAAAAAACTTAAGGGACTTGTTCCAGTTGTGTGAGACAAAGGAAAGAAAATCAGCTGTGGATCTTCTGAGACGGAACCCATATTATCGGTCATGTTAAATTTTGTGTTTTTCCAAATACTTAAAGGTTTGGGAATTAATGAATTCTTTTATTACTTTACAAACAACAGAAAAAAGAGATATAGGTATATAGTGTGAAGGGAGAGTTTTGCATCCTGTCTTGGGTACAGGTTGCACACATGCAGCTTTCCAGTTCTTCGGAAAAATGCCCTAGTCGTAAGAGAATCAAAAGAAGCGAGTTAAGATGGGTGCAAGCTTAAAAAAAATTAACTTAAACGGTTGAACTATATGAGCTGTAAAGTAACTTTGGTGGCACAGTGATGCTTCGTCCCACTATGCGACGGCTGACCAATTGTACTATACACTCTAGCGTAAACTTTTTGCTACCTATGTCGCGATACAACCCCCTTAAACTAAATTATCTCATTTAGGACATGACTTTTATTTTTAAAGGCAACTTAGTTAATATTGTACCATTATCGCTTATTTAATTTGACTAAATGCTATGCCAAACTTTTGGGGAATGCACGTCATGTAAGCTATTTTAACTTATTAGTCTTCTAAATCAGATTAGATTGAATTAAACTAGAGCTATAATTTTTTCGGTGTTGCTAAAAAAAATTATTCAACATTATCAAAACTTTTTTCTTTACCAAAGCAAAGACGGAATCTTTTAAAAAATTGAACAGACAAAACGAGCCGTTCGAATGTAAATTACAGTCAGGAACAACGAAAACGAATTCGGAATTTAAAGTTGGCGGGGCACGAAGAATACGGAAATTATATTAGGTTTAAAATAGCAATTTTCAATTCTTTTTTTTACACAAGGCTAAACTTTGGAAAAGTTGGATGACTGAAATATGGAAAACCGATCGAGAATGTGAAATTTAATAAAACTTTATATTTGCGCCAATGTTTTGGGGCTTTTTAATTAAAGATTTAAATTTAACCGGTTGCGTTATAATTTTATTTTTGTATTTGGCAGAAATTAGCATAACGGGGGCCGCATATATGGAAAACGTTATTACTTGTTTTCCAAAAAAAATTATGGCATAAAGATATTATAATTTTTATTATCCATTTTAAACGTTTTTAGGTTAGATTTTATGTTTTGAGGTTGAGCTTCGAGGATTTATTTTTAAAGGTTCCAGAATCAGGATGGGTATTTATAGTCTATTGAAAAAAAATCACCTCTATTCGATTAAAATTGACTAGTGTCCTGAATTGTTTTTCATTTTTCTCAATGCCTTTAAAAAAATTATTCATATGCTATTCTATAAAAGGTATTACCAATCGAGAGTTATTTCTCCTGTCCTTTGCCAAAATCATCAATCAAACCTTTTGTACAAGTTTTTATCCACTTCTAACAATTAAGAATGAAATTGTTTTTACCTCATAAGGAGAAGCTTTAATTAATTTTTCCTTTCAACTGTTGCCCCTGTTCCTTATAAAATATTCAATTTTATTTTTAAGGTCAAACAGATCAATCGTATCCTTTCTTTTCTTAGTACCAAAACATCGTCTGGGCTGATTGGCATACCAGCAATCATCCTATAAAAAGTGCTTCCTAGCTTGCACTTAACTTAACTCGACTCTTTCAAATCTCTTATGACAAAGGCGTGTTTCCGAAAAGCTGCACGTGTATAACCTATTTAAGATGAAAAGATCCAAAACTCTCTCTTTTACCCATAGATCTATATCTTTTCTCAGTTGTTTGTTTTTTTTTTCAAAATTTTAAAGTATTTGAAAAAAACTCAAAATTTAACATGACAGACAGTACTGATTCTATTATAAAAAGTCCACAAAAGATCTTTTTTCTTTGTCTACACAACTATGTCAAGTTTCTTGAGTTTCTTGGTAAATTCCAGATTGTTGCTCTTAACATATCCAAAGCTTTTGACCAGGTCCAGCATAATGCGCTACTTAACATACGGTCTTCTACTTAAGCCTTGTTCTTGGCTCTTCAGTTTGCTTTCTAATCAACGTTAATCAGTTATTGTAGATGGTTACTCTTTTAGCTTTTAAGAAATTAGTGATGGGGTCCCCGGGGCTCACTACTGGCACCAACTTTGTTTCTTCTTCACACCAACGATCTTCTCTCTTCCACAATCAATTATATTTATAGTTTTACTGACGATTGTACCCTTCGCTCTGATATTCAATTTCTTGAGCCACTCACTTCAACCTTACTTGAAAGGCAAGCGCAGGGTAATACATATTTCTTTTTTATAGGACCTTAATCAACGCACTGGATAGCCCTGAAAACATTCTTCCACCCGCCCTGACTAGTAATTTTATAGCACCACCATGGCATAACTAATCAAATACCATCATACACAACCTAAGTTTTAAAACTAGATCGCGTAAACTTTCCAACTTTTTAATAGCTTTGGCATAGAATTCGATCTTTTTCTTGAAATGAATTTAAGCCACTGCCGCTGCAAGAGATTTAAATGTAAAACGAAGAGATTAAATAATTTAGTGTCTTCATCGGGAAGAGATTTTTGGTGTTAAATATATGCAAACTGGTGTCAAGATAATTATTTAGATTTTCTAATTTTATTAGCAGTATTTAAATGCATTAAGTGAAAATTTAATTTAAGATTATAATCGAAAAGGCTCTAAATATTAAATTTAACTAGGTCATTAAATAATTTTTTGTGTCGTGGTTGTTTTGTGTTTCCTTATATACATTTGGAAATATTTTTCAAATTTATATTTCCAAAAAAATTCAACTACTAACTACGTGCGAGGAAAAGGCTAATTGCCACCGTCTACTAATTTTTGCCTCCTAAACACAAATCCATTGTCAGTTTTGCCCCATTATCCCGCGGTCTTTAACAAATTAAAATTTTAAAAAAATCTTTAAAAAACGGAAAATTTTAAGAAGTAACTTTTTCTTGCCCTAGCATAACGCAAACCTAAGAGGGGTAGTTACCCCTTTTTTTCTTTAATCTTGCTTTTCGCACAAGTTAAAAGACTGACAAAGATTTTAAGAACCTATACCCTGCATTTTATTTAGTCCAGTCAAAGTGTTTAAAAAAAATAGGCTTTAGACTTGTTATTTGCGGCCACTTTTTTTAATAAAAAATTAAATGATGATTCTACCATTACTTATTGTTTATTACGCTAACTGGTGTTAAGTAAGTATTATTGTTTAATAGGAGATCGCGCTATTACTTTTTAATGATTACATGTAAAGTTTGATGTAGATATGTCAACTCATTTTTATATTTACAGCTAATCAAAATTGACGTGCCACAGTATTTTCTTTAGAAAAATAAGTATCGTGCAGCATTTAAATTCTTATTTTTGACTGATGCAGCATTAAAACAAATTTATAATCAATTGTCAAAAGTATTTAATGACCTTTCTTCTTCAGTAAGATCGGCCGAGAAAAGTAGGCGTAAGTTTTGAAGACGTTTCACGTAAAGGATGTTCAACAACTACATCAACACTAAAACTTAAAGTACATAAGAACACATTATAATTTTTAGATTAATTTTTAAGTTATTTTGTTAAACTTATTAATTTGTATTATTAAATATTTTTTATTCTTTAGGAAATTATTTGAATCTTTGTATTTACACTGTTCGTCATACCACTGTAATTTGCCAAACAATAATTATATTATTGTCATTGGCACAACTACAACTACACAAAATAATATTTTTAAAAGAAAACACTCTTCTTCCTCTCATTTCCATTGTTTAATATCAAAGGTCACGATGGAGTGTCTAAACGACCTTATATAATGAGCCGCCAGGAACAACAGGATAGAACTTGCCTGGGTTCCTAGACACTCGAGAATAGAAAACGATGAGAAAACAGATAAACTAGTAAGAGATGATTTATTTAAAAATTTTTATAGCTTAGAGCCAGTCCTCGAACTATTAAATAAAGCGACAAAAACAATAGACCAATGGTCTCAAAAACAACATCTAGATTGTTTGCATAAAACTGACAGCTGACTTCCGTCTTTTGGGGCGCACTTAGTAAGACAAGCAGTGGTACTTCTGACAGGTCAATGTCATCTTTAAGAAAACATTTGCATAAAATAGGTAAACATAACGGTCCCGCAACATGCAGGCTTTGCGGGGAAAGGGAGCGAAACAGCCTTACATATACTATACAAAAGCAATCCAATGACTTACAAAAGACATAATACTGTTTAAAAATATACAGAATGGAAACAGTTTTTTGAACGAACATCTTAGTAGAAATCTACTAGACTTAATAGCGGAAAGCAGACGTCTATAACAAGAAAGAGATAGGAAAGTAACACTTGTAAACCCCAAGGTAACTTGGAAATCCTGGAAGAACGCAATAGCTAACTCTCCTGTAGGTATCAGGACATTCGGGAAGAGAAGGCAACGAAAAAGCGGATGAGCTAGCGAGACATGGATCATCCACACCATACTTTGGACCAGGACCTGCCCTTGGAGTGACTAAAACCACAGCACGATGGCAAACCAGGGAATGGATCCTAAACAAACAGGATGAATACTGGAGAAGCCCCAATAGAATAAGACATGGAAAAAGCTTCATAAGGGGCTCATCCAAAAGAACAAAGAAAGAACTGCTTAGACAAAGTAGAAAAAGACTTCATATAACAGTAGGGCTGCTTACAGGGCACGATAACCTAAAAGGACACCCACCCAAGATAGGCTTATATAATGGGGACCCAAGTTGCAGAGTTGCGACGAGGGGAAAGAAGCAGCCTACCATAGTCTGTGAAAATGTGAAGCGTTAAATCACAAAAGACAGACATTATTTGGGCAACCGAAAATGAGCCCACAGGAATATATCATCCAACCAGTCTTCGGGTTATACAGACTTGTAGAGGGAACAAGACTAATGGGAGGATTGGTATAACAGATAATGGGAAATTAGGCATAAGAAGCCCAAGAGGCTGAGCCTCCGGTGGTAAATCAAGATGGCTCCCAGAGAACAAGAAGTAGGTGGTAGTAGGTAGTAGAGAAGCTTTCCTCGCCTGAGGCGGTACCACCCCACTTGCCCTTTAAAGGACTCGGGAATCTAGTAGTTTCGAGTTCCGGGCAGTGAGTCAGTTTCCTTCTCCTCCTCCTCTTTCTTTAGTTTTCCTTCTTCCTCTTCTTTCTCTTTCTTTTCTTTCATCTCTTTTTTCCACTCTAGTAAAATTTGGAAATAATGATGATGGCACACCCGACGTAAAGTTATCCGAGGTAAAATACCCTCCATTCGGTTCTCCGGGCGAGGGGTACATTTGGGGGCCACCATCGAAAAGTATGATATCTTCAAAATATATGGGCTTAACTCTAACGTAAACTCTGTTCACCATTATCTTCAATCCTCCAAACCCCACATACTATTCCTTACAGAAACCCAAATAAGTCCCAAAACAGCAACCAACCACCTCCTTTTCCCAGGTTATGAACTCATTTCATCTTTTCGACGCCATGGCGGCGTTTGTGCTTACGTTCGCAATGACCTGGCTTGTGCTAGGGTTTCTAACCTTGAATCGGGTAGGCCTGATATTCTTTGGCTTAAACTTACTTTCAGATCTTCTACCAAACTCATCTGCTGTATATACCGGTCCCCGTCTGACAATTCCTACAACGAGTTCTTTGATTTCCTTTCAATAAAGATCGACAATATTATTTCCCAGTTTCCATTGGCCGAAGTAATCGTCCTCGGGGATTTTAATGTTCATAATAAGGATTGGCTAGGCTCTACAAAAACTGATACACAAGGCAGAGCAGCAGAAAATTTCGCAATCAGCAACTCGCTCACCAATCTAATTATGGAACCTACCTATTTTCCTAGGGTTCCCACCCATAATTCCAAGCCCCTAGATCTCTTTCTTACTTCCACTTGGTCGCTCTGACCATGGTTTGGTCACCGTATCATACTCCACACATTTTGAGGCCACTGAACGCATGCCGCCACGAACCGTCTGGCACTACAACTCGGCCGACTGGGATGGTCTGAGAGATTTCTTTTCCAGTTACCCTTGGTATTCTACCTGCTTTTCTACTCACGATCCTTCCGAAATATGCAAACAAATTACCGAAACAATTCATCTAGGCATTGAGACCTATATTCCCCACACTAAAAAGAACCCCATAACTTCAAATCACAAACCGTGGTTTTCTAAATCCTGTGATAAAGCCAGACTCTTAAAAATTCAAGCCCACAAAAAGTTTCTTCAAAACCCCAGTCCCGAAAATCGGCAGGCTAGCATCGAAGCAAGAAATCAGTATAATCAAACCATCTCAGAAGCAAAAGACCATTTTAACAATCGGATAAAAGATAAAGTTCTATTTTGCTCGAATGGCAGTAAAGCTTTCTGGTCCTTTGCCAAAAATATTAGTCAAAACTTTTGCACAAATTCTTTTCACCCTAATTTCTGAAGATGGAATTGTCCCTACCTCCAAAGGAAAAGCCGAACTATTTGCCAAACAATTTGTTGCCAATTCTACGCTTGATCCTCCTATTAATCTTTCTCTTCCAACAGTTGCCCCTGTTTCTCATAAAATGTCCGATATAATTTTTAAAGTCTAACAGATCAAGTGTATTCTTTCTTCTCTTAATACTAAAAAATCGTCTGGGCTGGATGGCATACCAGCAATCGTCTTAAAAAATGTGCTCCCGAACTTGCACCCATCCTAACTCGCCTCTTTCGAATCTCTTACGACACGGGCATTTTCCCGGAGAGTTGGAAAGCTGCGCGTGTGCAACCTGTCCCCAAAAAAGGATCCAAAACTCTCCCTTCCAACTATAGACCTATATCTCTTCTTTCAGTTGTTTGCAAAGTAATGGAAAAATTCATTAATTCCCAAATCTTAAAGTATCTGGAAAAACATAAGATCTTACATGATAGACAATATCGATTCCGTCACAGTAGATCCACAGCTGATCTTCTTTCCTTTGTCTCACACAACTAGAACAAGTCCCTTGAGTTTCTTGGTGAATCCCAGATCTTTGCTCTTGACATATCCAAAGCTTTCGATCAGGTCTGGCATGATGGGCTTCTTAACAAACTTCCTTCTTACGGTCTTCCATCTAAGCTTTGCTCTTGGCTTTCCAGTTTCCTTTCTAATCGACGTATATCAGTTAGTGTAGATGGTCATTCCTCCAGTTTCTACCAAATTAATGCCGGGGTGCCCCAGGGCTCAGTGCTGGCACTCACGCTGTTTCTTCTACACATTAACGATCTTCTCTCTTCCACAATCAATCCCATTCATAGTTTTGCTGACGATAGTACCCTCCACTCTAGTGTTCAATTTCATAAGCCACCGTGTGATTCTGATTTGGAAAACAGGCGCAGGTCAATGCAGATATCTCTTTCACAAGACCTCAAACTTATTTTGGAGTGGGGTGCCAAAAATCTTGTTCAGTTTAATGCCTCGAAAACACAGTCATGTTCGCTGTCGCGAAAAAAGTCTGCAAATACTCATCCCTTACATATGAGCGGCCAAGTTCTGCAGAACAAAGAGTCGTTTAATCTTGTCGGCGTTACTTTTGAGAATAACCTTAACTGGCACAAACACATTACATCCATAGCCTCAGCAGCTTCAAAAAAGCTTGGATTCCTCTTCCGAGCCAGAAAATATTTCTCTTCTTTCAATCTGTACACTCTGTATGTATCCCAAATTAGACCCTCTTTAGAATATTGTTCTCATGTTTGGGGAATGGCGTCCCCTACAACACTTAGCATTCTGGACTCCATTCAAAGAAGAGCCGTTCGTCTTATTAATGATCCAACGCTCACAGAAAGGCTTCCTCCTCTTGCCCCCGTCGAGCTGTAGGGGATCTGTCGCTCTTCTATAGGTATTTTCACGTCTTCTGCTCAGAGGAGTTGGCCAGTATAATTCCTTCTCTGGCGGCTCCCAACAGAGCAACCCGTAGTGCAACTTTTATGCATCCCTTTATAGTTCAGTTGAAGAGGCCCCGAACTTCCCGCTTTCTTCGTTCCTTTATCCCTAGAGTGTCAAGACTGTGGAAGCTGCTACCCGCAGAAGCTTTTCCTTCTCCTCCCAATCTCCAAATATTTAAGTCCCGTGTGAACAAACTCCCTCTCACCACACTTAAGGCACCCACGGTACGTTAGTACTTAGGCATCAGCCTTCGTGGACTGTCCCAAGATAAAAAAAAAGAAGAAGAAGAACAAAAAAGGGAAACGCAATGCATTTCAATGTGGGCATAGGACCAACCCTAATTAGACCATTAGAAGCTATACGTTCCTATTGGTAAAAATAGGGATCAAAAATAAAATAATTTTGGTCTAACAATATTGCTCCGACATTTCGACAATTAAGTTTAAAGTTTTTTTTTTATTTTGCCAATTATATTTAAAAACACATTTATTTTATTAAATAAAATTTTATTTTAATACTAGTCTACCACCTGTTATTTTAAAATAATCATTTTATTAGGTAAATAAAAGTGACAATGACATAAAATTTTAAAATTTCAGCAGATTTATCGATTCAAATCTAAAAATTCAGCTATGCAATGCAGATAATACGTAAATTTTAAAACCAGATCCCAAAAGCTTTTGTAACTTTTTAATGGCTTTAAGAGAATTTCGTCGGTGCCTGGAAATAGAGTTAAGCAACTGCGAGAATCTAAGAATTTAAATGTACAGCGTAATGTCTAAAGTTAGTAATTAAAGAACAAGCTATTACGTGTCAAAGTTATGTAAATTATGGTTGAAAGTTCATCGCTAATTATTAAAAATAACCTATACGATGAAATTTAATATATTTAAGTTGCTGACTTTTCAAGTATTTTAATGGAAAAATGTTCATGATAACATAGGTCGAATTTTTATAGTTTATTTTGATTTCTGGGAATATCAACTTAAAAGAAAAATTATTTGGCTTTTCTCCAGAATAAAGATTTGTATATATTATTTTTAAAATTATACTTTTTTTTAGAGATTATTATGGAGAGCTAGTCTGTTCCCGCTATAATAGTAAAAAAAATATGAAAAGACAAAAAAATGTTTAATTTTTTATAAAATTGAATTGTTTTAAGTACTATAATAAAATAATTATTTTTATGAAATTATATAAAAATGGAAAATAAACTTATTTGGGAAAACATTGGCAACCCGTTATAAGATACATATGTTATTTCAAATTTATTGGTTATTGACGGACGGATGTAGCACATAAATTATTTGATTTATTACTTAAAACAGATAAGAAACTAAAAATTGTGTTTTGTTAACTGACATTGACTTTTAACATAAATTTTTTTAAAAATGGGTTACGGGAAAGGTACACGTGTAGGTCCCCCTTTAATTTTTAAAAAAAATTTGTATAAAAATAAATAATACTTTTAGCCATATAGATAGGTTTTTTATAGTTTATTTTGATTTCTGGGAGATCAAATTAAAAGAAACATTATTTGGCTTTTCTCCAGAATAAAGATATTTATATATTATTTAAAAAAAATTATACTTTTTTTTAGAGATATTATGGAGACAGGTTCCACCCGCTATAATAGTAACAAAAATATGAAAAGACATAAAATAACCAAAATTTTGAAAAAACCATATGTATCTTATAACGGGTTGCCAATGTTTTCAAGTAAGTTTATTTTCCATTTTTAATTTCATAAAATAATTATTTTATTATAGTACTTAAAACAATTCAATTTTATAAAGAATTAAACATTTTTATGTCTTTTCATATTTTTGTTACTATTATAGCGGAGCAGACTAGTTCATAATAATCTCTAAAAAGTATAATTTTTAAAAATAATATATACAAATCTTTATTCTGGAGAAAAGCCAAATAATTTTTCTTTTAAATATAGGTCGAATAATGTTTTTCGTTCCCAAATAAAGAATGTTTAATATTTATTTTTATTTTTTATTGTTATAATTATCCAATAATTAAAATGTTTTTATTATGGCAAATTGTTAACGTTAACAATTTTTACTAGAAAGCATGTTTAGTGTAAATAAAAATGTAATACCTTCACCAGGAGCGTGCGTGTAGACACAATATAATTTTTTTTATTAAATATAAGCACTGATATTATTAAATGTACAAATGTTATTTATAATTCTTATTAAATACCTGATATAAGATGTTTCTTAGCATTTTTTACTTGTAGTGTATTTTGGGACATTAAAGATCTTTTGGTAAAAATACATTAAAGATGATGCAATAAAACATATTAAGAAAAAACTTATAGTATGCTTTATTATTTCTAAAAGAGAAAAAAAGTAAAATCATATCTAATGCGGCCCATTTTTAGCATCTTATTAGTTCTGACGTGTTAGGAATTATTATTATTTAGGGTTCTTTCATTTTGCCTAAAAAATTGTGTGTACATACATTATATAATAAAATTTTACATGCATCAATAAGAGATTTTTTCTCGTAAACTAAACCGCAATTAAAAAATACCAAAAAACATCTTATTTCAGGTATTAGAACTAGATTACAATTATAAAATTCAAAATATCAGTAGCGTGCTTATACAGGGTGTCCCAGAAGTAATGGAAAATAGAGCAGCAGATTCCTTATTTCAAACTTTTAATTTTGTTTTCGTTATTTTTGTAATAATTTCTTAACTAAATGACATAGCGTTACAAGATTGGGAATTTGGGGGTTCTTAAAGACGGGAAATTTATATTCGTCCATACTTTTGATGTTGCTCGTAGAGGGCCTCAGCTACGGCCTACCCCACTTGTTTTAGATGGCATAACTTTTTTGTTTTCTAGTGTATTGACCTATTTACTAAAATATAAGTTTATATCCCTCTGTGTCAAAAAAAGTATATTCATTTAAGTTCTAGGAACAACTGTTTTCGAAATAAAAAGGTTTTAGGACTAATTTTTTATGGAGTTTTTGGCCAATTGTTTTCAAACCTTGCAAAGTAATAGTTTTTAACACGCTGATTAAAAGTCTTTTGGGGGGACAAAACCCAAAAACCAATATATCTCCCCCAAAAGTCTCCAAATCCCTAGTGGCCTTTAAGGCTGATCTGGGGGTTAGAGGGGTTTTTGGGTTTTGTGTCCGGAAAGACTTTTGATTAGCGTGTTGAAAACCATTACTTTGCAAAGTTTGAAAACAATTGGCCAAAAACCATTTTCCATAGGAAAATTGCGGGGTCTTTTAAAATGTATTCATCTTAAAAACATTTGCTCTTAGAGACCTAGGTATATATTTTTGACGCAGAAGGAATTATAGTCACTTCTTTTTTAACAGGTCAATATACTAAGCTTTAAAAAAGTTATGCCATCTAAAACAAGTGCAACATCAAAAGTATGGACGAATTTGAATATCTGCCCTTAAAGAACCCCCAAATTCCCAATTTTGTACCGTATGTCATTTCATTTCATCAGTTAAAAAATTATTACGAAAAAGCCAAAACAAAATTAAAAGTTTGACACTCTTTACCTTAATTATTATCAACTTTGGGATAAGGCAAGTTTACGATAACTGTGTTATTTTGACCTAAGGAATCTGCTGTTGCTTTGTGTCCCATTACTAATGGGACACCCTTTATTTAAAAATATTTTTATAATAGTTCCTACGCGCATGTCCCTGGTAAAGAAATTAAATTTTTTACTTACACTATAAAAAATGCCCTTTAATAAACCCGGTAACATTTAAAGTTTGGTAAACAAAGACAATTTAATTACCCGATACTTACAAAAAAAAACAAAAACAATAATAAAATTTACCACGCTATGGAAAGGAGACATTTTATGACATAAGTTAGTATGAACATTTTTTTATTAAAACACGTGAAGAATAAGGGGGACGATTTTTGACAGCCCCGCTACCACCACTTAAAGGTACATAAGATTTCTCGAACCCAATCCATCCTTTTTCTTACGTAAGATTTAATCTCGTTTTTCTAAATTTAATAAAAGGTTGTTAGAAAAGGATCAGTTACGATAAAACTCTCGGTTTAACGTAAATCAAAGATTTTTATTATTAAGCAAATAATTTGGGTAATACTCTTTTATTGCTATCAGATATCGATTATCTTTATATTATTATTAAAAAAACTATCTAGTCTTTAAGAATAAAAAATTCTAATCATTCAGCCCTATTGTTGCTTGAACGTAAAAGAGTTTTTTTTAATTTTCCAAATAATTAAAATAAAATTATTTTGCGGATAGAATGTACTTTATTATAATTATTATTTAAAGCATTTAAAATAAATAAAAATAAACAAATTTCAAATTTTAAAATATAAATAAACAATAAAAATGGGTTAAACAAAATGTAAATCAAAGTGCACATTATAGAATAAAAAAACATTTAGCATCCAAAATAGAACTGGATTTCTAATAATAAATTTTGACTTGTAAAATATCTATTTCAAAAACACCCTGTATTTAGAGTGGTTATTCTATATATGGTATTATAGTTATTAAGGTATCAAGGGTATTATAAGGGTATTAAGGATAATAACGCTTTTGGTCAACGTATATCCCTGGGCCAAAGGCCCTCGGGAAACACACACCATCGACCTCAAGCGTTATTATCCTTAATACCCGTGGTGCCTTCAACGTTTAATGTCCGACTAAATATTCTTTATATGAGGAAAATTTGAATAAATTTTGAATAAATTAGTTTAAACCAAATCAAGTAATAGCATTGACCTGAAAAAATTGTCGAAACGTGATTGTGGTAACCATGGTTGTAAGTAATTTGTCAATAAGACAGCACATAAAAAATAATTTTGCGATTGAGGCATAAAAATGTCCGAAGTAATTTAAAATACCCATCTCCCCCAAGATATTTTAGAAAAAGCTGCTAAAGCTGAGCATGCGCTTGTGCCAGAAAAAACTAGGCGGATTTACGAGAAAGAATATTTCCATTTTGAGGCCTGGCTGCCGGAACACTGCGTGGACCGTGTGGACGAAACCGTTTTGATGGCTTATTTTTAAGATTTGTCGAAGTCATATTCTCCAAATTCCATTTGGACAAAGTTTTCAGTGTTATGTAAGAATTAATAGTTCATAAGAAGATAAGAAGTAATGAAAACTTGATTTCTCTGCAACAGTTCCTGAAGCAACTTGGGAGAAATTATCAGCCTAAAAAGTCAAAGGTTCTGACTTGCGAACAAGTTATCACATTTTTGAAAGAAGCGCGGACTGAAAAATATTTGGCAGATAAAGTTGCATTAGTGATAGGTGTATTCGGCGCTTGTAAAAGAGACGAGCTTGTGAAAATGAAGTTTTCCGATGTGCGTGATATGGGTCAGCATATATTTATTGACATTTCACAGAGTAAAAATGGGCAAGCAATGAGCCTTTTGGTTATTGATAACAGTGAAATGTGCTCACAAAGTTAATTTGGGACTATGTGTCTTTGCGACCTAAAAGTGCACCTATTGATAGTTTTTTTGTGCTATCGTGATGGACGATGTACTATGCAGCCTATAGGTAAAAATACATTTGGAAATATACCCTTTAGGATTGCTACATATTTGGGTTTACCTGATCCAAAGGCGTACACAGGTCATTGTTTAAGACGTACAGCGGCAACAATTTATTTTGATGCGGGAGGTAGTTCCGAGAGCTTAATGAGGTTAGGAGGCTGGAAGAGTTCTTCGGTAGCACGAGGGTACGTGGATGATAGTGAAAGCTCCAAATTGGCTAATGCTTTCCTTGTAGTTGGGAAAAGTATTACTTCAAGTTACACAGAAAACTGGGTGGTGGGGTATGGAAACGTGGAATTTTCCGGTCATTTTAAAAAATTGTACGTTTTACTTTAAAAAATAATTTTTATTATGATAAGTATATTGTGTAAGTATGTTTGTATTTTTGTAATAAATACTTAAATAGAGATAATTTAATGTTTATTTACTGGTAAATTTGTAGGCCCTAGGGCATTATTTTTTTTAATTACGCCCTAGGGTGATATTTCGTATTTAACTGACTTTGACATAATATTATTATTTGTCAAATAATATACCAGTGGGACATTAAAAATATGAAAACTCTTGTTTATTTTAGTGCATAAAAGTCACGTCCCAAAACATAATGCAAAGTTCTTATCCTTTGTACTGCATAAAATCACAATTTGAAATTTGCAGTAAACTTAGCCCTTCTAATTGCTTACCGTGTGCTATTATTTTATTCTTCCAACTTTATTACAGTGTACCGTTGTGTAAAAAAGAATTGAAAATCGTTATTTGAGAACCTAATATAATTTCCGCATTCCTCGCGTTCCACTGACATAAAATTTCGAATTCTCTTTCAATGTTTTTGATTCTAATTTAAATTCGGAACCGCTCGATCTGTCCTTTTAATTTTCCGAGAGACTTCTACCGTGTTTCGATAAAGGGAGAATTTATAATAACGATAAAGACGTTTTCGCAGGCTTATACAGTCAAAGAAAATGACTTAGGTATTAAACCAAAGATATTTTAATTATTAAGACTAAAAATATTTGGGCACTTATTAAAATGGGATATTTTTAATCGTGATTGGTTAAAATAACCGCTAAGAAATAACCCAAATTTATTTTTATATATATATATATATATATATATAAAATATATATATATATATATATATATATATATATATATATATATATATATATATATATATATATATATATATATATATATATATATATATATATATATTATATAAAGGTTAATTTCTTGGACTGTGATTTAATAATATTTTTCGGAGATTCTTTTTCTGGGGTTTTGCAGTCCTTCAAATTACAATGGAAAAAAAAGTATTTTTTTCCAGAAAATTTTTTTTTTAATTGTTTTGATGTTTCGGCCGGAAATTCCCTAGCCTTTTTCAAATAGTTGTGTGCAGACTACTACTGCAAAAATTTTTTTTTGTAATTACTTTTTAAATTTACATTAAATCACTAAGCTTACCTTAAAATTTAACATTAACATTTTACGTACAGGTATATACATCAATAAAAACAATTTCATTTTGAACACATAAATAAACTAACGAAAACAGATACACGCACGAGCCGAGGAACACATTTTTAAAATTTTTTTGTATACTGATCTTACTTTGGCAGGAATTCATTATCGTTTGTTTTTGGGTTTAAAAAATTGATGTTAAGTTATTTTTATAGAGGGGGGGTGTTAGTTTTTTTCTATTTTAAAATTTTTTTTTAATTAGATTAAACGTTTTATTTAATTATAGAGCTATAAATTTTATTAAGTTGTCTAATGTCAGTTTTTAGGGTTTATTGTGTTTTTATTTTTTTTGAATTTCAATCATTTCTGTAAAATTCTTTTTTGGTGTGGTTTTCAGTTTTTAATATTTTTACGTTGTCAAAATCAAACCTGTGACTCGTCTCTGATGTGTGATTTGTAAGGGCGGTTTTGTTTTTTTTTTTTTTCAAATTTATGTCCATTAATTCTATTTTTAATGTATTGGCTAGTCTGTCCTATGAACACCGAGTTACAGTTATAGCATGGAATTTCATATACGACGTTACTTCTTTTTTTCTTTAGGTATTTTAGTTTTTAGCTTTGAAAAAATTTGGGTTTAAGAAGATTATGCGCTTTATGACATACTGTGATTTTTTTTTATGTTTAAATATATTTTGTAGATTTTGTGACAAACCTGGAATATATGGAAGAGTAAGGTAGTTTTTTGTTTTATTTTCCCCTTTTTTTATACGCGACTTGTTTTATTGTAAAATCTATGAATTCGTTTTTTTAAAAATTTTATTCAATTAAATTATTTGGGTTTATTCTTTTTTAGGGTTCTTTTGCCTTTCTTAATGCATCGACTCTGATTCAGGATCAGTTAGTTCTATCGCCCGGTCAGCGAGTCCCAGTATCACTGATTTTTGGGAGATTGGGTGGGTAGAGTCGTAATGTAAGTATCTAGAGGACCAAGTTTCTTTTGAACCATTCGGTTTTGATATGGTTTTGTGTATGATACAGTGTAAGATCTAAAAAGTTTATTTTATTTTGTTTTTCGATTTCAATAGTAAATTGTAGTCTGTTGTGATAGCTGTTAAATGTTTTTAAAATGTTTTCATGTTCGTTTGTAGGTACTGCCGTTATACAATCGTTTTATTTTCTAAAAAAATGGAATATTGAAGTTTAATTTGTTTATTGTTTCTCCCAGGTCCTCTAGAACGATTTGTGCGATGACGCTAGAAATCGCAGCACCCATTGCGCAACCTTCAATTTGTTTATAAAAGGTTTTGTATAAATAATATGTGAATTTAATGTCAACTCAATGGCATTTAAGAATTCATTCATGGGTATATCAGTGTATTTTTAATTTCGTTCCATTTTTGTTAAAATTTGTTTGCTAATTCTATAGGAATATTTGTGTAAAGGATATTACATCCAGTGAGATTAATGTATAGTCTTCAGGTATCACGATTTTTTATTTTATTTTTAAAATCCCAAGAGTCTTTTTTTTGTAGTACTGGTTTTTTAAATTTTTATTATATATGTTTTTTTAAAAAATTTTTAGAGTTTTTCGAATGGCCTAAATACCCATGAATGAATTATATATATATATATATATATATATATATATATATATATATATATATATATATATATATATATATATATATATATATATATATATATATATATATATATATATATATATATATATATATATATATATATAAATATATATATATATATATATATATATATATATATATATATATATATATATATATGTTATAGTCATTCCTCGAAGCTTCGGCGATCCTAGGTTTGACTAGTCAATCCTTAGGTCTGACTTGAAGTCTTAGTTAAAGCCCAAACAAATGAAGTTTTTCGGCCTCTGACTTAAGAATTTTTGTCAAACCTAAGAGAAACCAATTTGGTCAGGCAAACGTCAAAACTCAATTTAATAATATTGGTGTTTGACCAGTCAAACTTTAATTGGGTATTAGAAAGTCTCAGTTTGTTAAATTAGATGTAATAAAACGATTTTTTTTATTTTATTGTTTATTGTTGTTATATTGTCATAGTTGGGATAAAAAATTTAGTCTTTATTCAGACATGGTGAGGCATTATGCCATTTAGAATTGCACAATACGTCAGATCTCTTACATTTACAAATAACCACAACTAACCAAAACTAACCACAACTAACCGCAAGTATAAACTTATTTAAACGTGTTACAAGTACAGTCAGGTTTGACAGAGTCTGCCAGTCGCTTCCAGAATCGACTAGGCAAAGCCCGAAACATATTAATAAAAATTTGGTTTTTCACATTAAAAATCAAATTGCTTAAAAATTTGAGCCCTTAATTTTAGCTTTAAGAACTTTTTCTCGATCGTTGATTTTTGTTAAAAAAATTTATAGCTCACTTCGGTTTTATTATTTTTTATTGCGATCGGTCACAGTCTGTAGTATATTAGAGACACTTTAAGTATTTTTCTGTAACTTGAACTGCCTCGTCGCCATCGTCCTCAAAGGCTAAATTTCTACAAAAATTGTTATATTTTTTTTTATTATCGTCGTAACGGCTAACCCAACAGCAAAAATATATATTTGTAGGAAATTAAATTTCTTACAAAAAAGTCTCTATTTACATATTTTGTTAAAGTGCGTGGTTTATATATCTGCCTGAACATAATTATTATGTACATCTTATTTATATAAAAAAATGTAATTTTAGATGTTTTTTTATTAAAGATTATTTTTTGTTTGGTACGAAAACTCTTCTTGAGACCTTGTTGCTTTTTCTCATTTAAATTTTTTACACTTGACTGACCAAGTTAAAGAAAAGGCAAACTGCGTGAATTATGTCTTGGAAGTTTAAGAAAGTGGTTTCGCAGAAGCTATTGAAAAAATAATGGAAATATTGGATTTTGCAGCCTTCGCTTTCACGGTTTTAATGGTCTGGACTTATTTGTTGGGGAAAGTTACTTAAATGATAAAGAAAGTTAATTAATGTGCAAAGCATGTTTATTAAAATTAATAATTTTAATTATAAAATATTTTGTTAGTGGTTAGATTAAAAACGTTTCAGAGCTTAAAAAACGGTATATTGTTAAACATGATCCGCCAAAAAAGCCCAAGCCATAATAGATCCGATTAAAAAGTCCCAAAAACTGAAATGATTTATTTTGTGTGTTATTTATTATTTTAGTACATTCATAAACACTTCAAGGATAATAAGGAAACACTCTTTATTATAATATTATTTATAAAACGTCACAAAGAAACCAAATTACAGCGAAACTTATGTTTAATAAGGGTTGAGAAATATTGCCTCGGTACCTGTTTGGAGACGGGCGTTTCTGGAAAAATTTTATTTAGTTCTGGCTAAGGGTTATTTTGTTTTCGGGATGTTTTGTCTTCGAACTTTTCTGACGGGGTTATTTTGTGCAAGAGGTATATAGCCTAGGCTATTTTAGTTGGGTTCCATTTTTAAAAAGTGTCTTTTCTATTTTATGTGTCACAAGTTTGCATTTTCTCATTTTTTTTTTTTTTTGATATCGAACAAAACCACACAACGAAAACACTTAAATACGATGATTTTTTTTTATTTGATCAGTATTTAAAAATACCAACAAATAAACTGATTTGCTTATTAGGTTCACGGTATGTAAGCACTTGGGTTATTAGCTTCCGTGGTCCTTAGATAAAAGCACCTAAATTATTATTTTTTTAATTAATATTTTTGTTTTTTTTTAAGCGCTGCTTTCCATAGCATCTTTAATTATAACATGTGTTGTTGCACACGTTTTCATTAGCCTTATTTTGGTTTTATATTAACATACAGAAAATGTTTGTTGTTATAATATAATTACTTACGTAGGAAGTAGCACTATTAAAAAAATGCGTATCGCATTTCTAAAAATTATAAATAGTGGTACTATTTAAACAATGATAATATATTTTCAAAAAGTTATTAGTAATTTTCAAGTAACAATCTTAGAAAGCAAGTGTTAAGATCCGGCCAATTAGCTAAAAATAGGGACGTTTTATATATGTACGTTAATTATATCTTAAAAAAATGCGAATAGTGTTTGACATTTTAATTTATTACTTAGCTTTTTAAAATTTGGTTAGCCAACTAAAAATAATTTGGTTTTATAGATATTTCAATCATATATGAATAAAAATGCCTAGAAAAAATTGTCGAATTTTAAATTTATTACTAAGTTAGTAACCGGCATTTTGTAAATAACTCTTACAATGAAATGGTGTATTATTGGCTAACAAACCTAGGGGTTTAGTGCCGCAATAGGCCTTTTCATCAAAATTTTTTTTGTGCGCATGCGTCAGTATCAGCCATTTTTTTCTTACTGTTTTTTGTAAACAAGTATGTTAAAGGGCCTGTAAACACATAATTAAAATAAAAAAATACTATAGAAAGTATAGTTATTGAAGAAAAGAAATACGGAAATAAAGAAAAAAGTGTCTTAATTAGCAAATAGGTTTTTTTAATCGATTATTATAATAATATCAGTACGAAAAGGAACGACGAAGCGGCGTTGTTATGAAGTATGTAAGAGTGATACACGCTATAAATCATTTAAATACAATACATATTATTTTATATAACGATATAACAATTGTATATATGTGGTAGGACCAATTAGAATAAAATAATAAATACTTTTTGTATAGTAAAGAATTAATGATACCTAACCTCTCAATCAGCTCACTATTTTTTCCTTTTTGAGAACGTCCATGACATTTGAGCCACCTTTTTAATTGCGTACAATTATGGGCTTTAACGGAATTATAAATCAGTGAAGCACCATCAACGATTTTTTCTAGTAAATGATTTAATTGAGGAGATAATACTGCATTCCCAGCCATTGTCGATAAAACAGTACCAAACTTTTGAATTGCCGCTATTTCAACATGGCGACTGCGCTTGCGTTTGTCACATGATGAAAAGGCCAATTCGGTCAATCAACTGAAAACAAGGGCGTCATATAAAAATTTTGATTGTTTTTAAATAAAGAACCCGTACAGAAAATGGTCGTCTTTTAAATTTATCACTTAGCTAGAAAGTAGCACTTTTAATATAGTGTCTAAAATAAGTCCCGAAACAGTCTCATATTTCGTAAACTACAATTTAAAAAAAATTAAAAATTACTAGATAGTGGTTTTAGGATATACCCGATTTGATGAGAGTATGTGCAATATTGCCAAATGTATACTTTTTGAGATAAGGTAAACAACTTTGTTTTTTAAATGCAAAGCCCTCTTTACTTTTATTACAATGAATTTGGCACACCGCACAAAGTTCTTCAAATTTTAGAGCTTTATATAATCTAGTTCCTGAAATATGGAAACTCTACATTATAATTCAAAAATTTTAATACTGCATGGTATTTCATAAATAGCACAAAGAAAAAATGTAAAAATTACTAGATGGTTGTTTTCGGATACACTTAGTTTGATGATAATATCTGTGATGATGCCCAGTGTACATTTTTTGAGATACGTAGGCTACTTTGATTTTTAAATTACAAAACCCAGTTTAATTTAATTGCAGTAAATTTAGCGCATTGATATTACTAAAACCTTCTATAGTCAAAACTTCATTTAACGTAGTTTCTTAGATATGGTTTCAGCAAAATTATCTCGGAAAGGTGCGTACACCTATAAACGTAGCATTTCCTAACAGGCGGATTTGACGAAGAAGAAGCATGAATTAGCCAGCCTTATCCCCCACTTGATACCTTTTTACTATTTCTTTTGAGGGTATTGAAAAAATCAAATTTGTGTGAAGCAACCGATTAAATTAAATGAAAATGCAAAGTTGTCATATTTCAGAAACTATATACAATAAAGTTCTAAAATATGAAAGGGGTTTTTATTTGAAAAAACGAAGTTACCTTCGTCATCTTAAAAAGTGTGCACTTGGAAACATTGCAAATAGTATAATTAAAACCATTATGTAGTATTTTTTACTATTTTCTATGTGCCGTTTACAAAGTACGTATATGTAATAATTTTAATTTGGTATTAATATTATGTCTAGATTGGGTTTTTCTTCAGGTTTAAATTTACAACTAAGCTAAAAAATAAAGAAACTAAATGCGCATCATATTTTTTTAAGTTGCCTCATTTGATTTCATACAATGTTTGTATTAAAATTTTTTATTGCTCCCAGTTTTTAAGACATGTAGCTATTTCTTTTTTCTTTTTCTTCCTAGGAGCCGTTTTGGTTTATATTCATATTTTTATAAATAACTATTTTTTTTGTGTCTATATTATATGACAACATGATTAACCGTTACATAAAAAACCTTTTATTCCATTTTATAAAATACAACGCACACTTTTTAAAAAATAGGGAGAATACACCTAAATCGCAGTTTTTAATATATCTCCTGGACTAATTTGTTTGGGTAAAGTATAAAACAAAACATAATGAACAAGAACTCGGAAGGTAAATTAAATTAAAATTAGGTTAATAAATTACCGTAAAATAAGAGAAGCAAACAAAAAAGGAAATTTTAATTTCTTTTAGAGATAGTAAGTAAATATACCTGAGGACTCACGAGGTTTAGATTAATGCTCTCGAAATCTTTACTTAAAATATTTGTTATATAATTAAAGTAATTAAAATATTGCTAGTAAGTGTTTTAATATTATCATTTTTTGTCAAAATTTCTAAGAAATTTTGTATTAAGTTTGCCTAATCAAAAATTCGTAAAAAGAGTTTATTGTACCTATAAAAACACAGTTAAGGCATTAGGCGATTAACACTGAAAAAAAAAAAAAAAAAAATTTTTTAAATTTTTTTTTAAGGAAAATTTAAAAGGGTTTAAATAAAAACACTTTTAAAGATGATGTTGTCCATGTATTAAACAGCAAGTAAACAAATTTTTGTTAAAAAATATCAAAAAATGGCGGTGCTGTAGCCGTTTTTTGTCGACATGAAAATTCCACCGACGCGCCTTTTATCTTAAAGAATCTAATTTCAACCAATTTTTTTTTTAATATTACAGTGGCCTAACCCCTAAAAGTAATCCGGTGTTCCGTATCTTTACTTAGGTCATCCGTACCTAGTACTTAGGTCATCCGTATTGTATGCAGTGTTGTTTTGACCATGCGTGTTCGGCAATCTCTGATTTCGACGTTTTACCTTGCTTTGTATGTTTATTAAACTTTTATTATATTAAAACAGAATTTGAATTCCAAACCACTCTTAGAAATATTCTTATTTAGACGAGACCGGACAACAATGTTTCAAAAAATGAAAATGTGGTGAAGTATACATCGGAAAAACAAAAAGACCACTCTAAATTAAAGTTAGGGAACACACAGCACTAACATAACAAATCTAATATTATATATCATAAAATAAGGGATACTTTTACAACAAACAAGCTTAAAAAAAATTTTTCTCGTAGAACTTATAGTTTTGGAGAAAAGGTATAGGCCCTTAATAAAGGGGCCACTCTGTACACTAAGAAGTAAACTTCAGGCGCAAGTTGCTGCAAGGTATATGAAAAAAAAGTTGACAGATTTAAGATTCTCCTAGATTTTTTTCTTTAAAACAAAAAAAAGGGAAAATACGTATATCGGGTATAAATATTAGTGCCATTAGTCCTTTATTTTTTAAATTCGTTTAAATACTTAAAGCAGTACAAATAAATTTTATGATTAATTTGACATTAAAAAAAAACCAAAAAAGCCACAAAGTTAGCTTAACTTTGAATATATTTATTAGATTAGGCGATAATTAATATTTTAATATTGCAATTTTTTTTATATATATGCCAATAAAAAATAAGTCATAATTTACTACACCAGATTAGCCCTTTTTTCTTGGGTGGCTTTGTTTTTCAAGGGTAAATCAGCGCTGGTAATATAGTTTTTAAAACTAACTTAGCAACTTGCAAATTCTTTGTGCAATAGGTGGCAACCTTTTCGCAAAATTCTTTTGCCTTAAAAACTTAAATTTGAAGAGCATCTAAGAGGCTACCCCTTGAAATCCCCCAAGTTGCGGTAGGGGAAATGTATTGTAATTCCCACTGAAAGACACACTGTATATTTGTTATTGGTAAATTAATAATTATACCTCTTCCAACCAATATTTGTTTAAAAATGTGGTAAAATTAGATTTTTAATTTTTTTATGACTGACTCTTTTTTTTATTTTAACATGATAAGAACGTTTCTAAACGTAGGCTTATAAGTTTAAAAATATAGCAGAATCTGTAGTTTCACATACCCAATTTTGGCACCAAATGTTGGATGTCTTTTTTATTGCTATTATGAAACATGGCGTTTGCCGAAGAAAGACGGAAAGCAACAAACACACATAGACAGATTAAAGAGTTTTTTGTTAAACACTTATTTTGTGGTGGAATTCACCCTTTAGAAAAAAAAACTATAAAATTTTCCCCCCATGGAAAATAATAATTATTTTGTATAATTCTTTTAAAAAATAGGTTTTATAAAAATTTTATAACTTAAACAATAACTTTTAGGTGATTTGGTAACTAAATTTGCATTATTTGTATGCAATTAATAAATAATTAATGTTAATGACTATGGTTACAAAAGGTAATATATAATAGCCTTTAATAATTCATAATTTTTAATGAAAGTCCAAAATAATTATGAGCAAGTTAATATTTAATGCATTGTCATTTAAATTTAACACACATGACGACATTTCCATTTGGTACTAGAGGGCTATTATATTTTATGTGCTATATTATTTCACTAACGAAATTATTGTCGTAGTGTTGTTTTAGCAAAAACATATGTTAGGATACGCGTGAGTTATTTTTGGTAAACGATAACCACTTAAAAAAAAAACCAATGATACAGCGACTTTTATGTATTTTCTGCAAAATTGGTTTACGTTTTGTTTAAACTAATTTTTTAGCCCGTTAAACTTATAGTCCCTGAGCCAGCTTAAAATTTGGTCAATTATTCCCTCCCAAACTAAAATTGGCAGAAAGCATCAGAGGGTTGTATTTTAAAGCTTCGTGAACGTCAGCTGCAATTCCGTTGGGTCAATAAGCCGCGGTAGACTTTTTAATAATGACAACGCAGTACTTTAAAAATGACAACATTAATTCAGAACTAATTGGTATTTTTTATTGTTGTTCATAAATATAAGGTGATAATAAAGTTTTTACTATGGACGTAGATTTGCATGATCTTTAATAAACTTCAAAATAATTTTTGTCTAAAATACTTAGGGAAGCCAACAATTTAACCCATTAAAAATTACATCGGATTTCCTACATTCCGCACGACGATTCACCACCCATCATATTCATTCATTTTCTTTTAAATAAAACCTTGTTATATTGTAGTTAACCCAATATCTTAAAGAAAGAAAAACAATCAGCTGACTATAACATGGTGCTTTTTACGTTTACTGTTGTTATTAGTCAACTAAAGCATTTAAATAGGCGATAGATGCTCCCACCTAACTCCTGCGCTATAACTTTTCAAGCTGACTATCTCGGTGCAAAAACCGTCAGCTGACATATATATTTATCCATAGTTGCATATAAGTATCACCAGGTAATGTTTTAGTTGAAAAAAAACATTAAAAACATTTTTTTTCATGTTCGAGCCCACCGCCTGACGTACAAAGCATATGTTATAGTCCCAGCTGGATTGGGTTAGCTACAATTTAAAGTTTTTAGTTGAAAGGAAATGATGTTTCCAGGTGTCATCTTCCCGGGCGCTATGAAATCCCTTGTAATTTTCAAAAGGTGTCAATTATTGGCTTCCCCTAATAATTTTGATGGAAATTGTCTCAAAGTTGCCTCCTCCGATTTTACCAAATTTGTATAAGGGGGTTTTTTTTGGAGCGCTGATCACGAATCTAAAAATAATTTTTTCGGCAAAGTTTAGTTTTCGATATATTTATCATCAAAGTTGAAAATCAAACTAACCTTATTTACACTATTCCCCTTCTTTTTGTACACAATTCTTTTTTCATAAAGTGGCCAAAATATTTTATAAACACTTTTTAAAACCTTGTATTTTTATTTATTTTACACCTTTCTCCATTGGGTTAGTTTGATTTTTAACTTGATTTATGAATATCTTGAAAACGAAACGTTGCCGAAAAAAATTTTTTCAGATTCGTAAACAGCGCCCAAAAAAAACCGTATATCAATTTGATCAAAATCGGAGAGGAGGCAACTCTTAAGACAATTCTTTTGACAAAAATCTTTTAAAGTTTATGAAAAGCATGCAATCTATGTCCATGGTAAAAATTTAAATTTTTTTTTTCACCGTAATATATTTTTAAAAATTGTTACTTTATTATCGCCTCATATTTATGAACAAGAATAAAATTCTATTTAAATGTAAATTTAAACCCTTTAATTTTTCTGCTTTGTCTTTTAAAAAAAGGCTCCGCGGCTCGTCCCAACGGAACCGCAGCTGCGTTACAACATAATTAAACCCCCTCTGGGGAACCAATTCTTTTTTTCGATTGGAAGTTGGTCATTAAATTTTACGGGTCCTGGTATTGGTTAATCCATTTTTGGCCAAGACAGGTGCCCAATTTATATACAACAATCATTATTTCTCTCCACCTGTTTTGAAGCCATAGAATTAAAATGGGAAACCCTTTTCCTCATATTGGGGGCTCTCCCCCAATTGATATGGGGACGTTTTTTTATTTATAATAACCAATCCGGTTTTAGTTTTTCTTTTCTTTCAAGTTTAACCAAAAAACAGAGGAGATGAACAGATGCCCACCTGATTGAATCAGAGGAACGCACCAGTCAGGCTGGTCTATGGTTTTTTTTTGTTTTTTTTATCTGGTCATGGTTTTTTAAAATTGTTTGAAGTTGGAAGCGTTGTTTTTTTTTCGGTGATTTCAAGTGATTTGTTTAAGTGTGTTGATTTTGACAATTTTTGAAAAGGTGACAGTGTTTTCAGGTTTCATTTTAAAAACCATGGTTGTGTTTTTTTGTTTTAAAAAAAGTTACATGAAAGCAATCCAGCTTTTAGAATACTAATATTCTTGCATTTATGGCCTATTATAATAATATAACCATACATTTAAATTAAACAAGAATAGAGTAAGGAAATAGATTTTCATATTTTAAAGTTATTTTGAAACCAGATCCTGAATTAATTAGTCTTCAAAAACAGACGGTTTTACCCTTGTATAATTTATCCAGTGGTTCTAAAAAATGTATAGGTTTTTTTATTTTTCTGAGGGGTTATTTAAATAATTTCTCTTCCTTGAAACTGGGCTTTGAAACTCTTAAGGGAAAATTTGTTTCTCATGCTTTTGGGGGTACGTAGGCCCCCAAATTAAATTTTATGACTTTTTTTTAATTTAGCTTTTTGGATGGTGATTCTTCTATATGTGTATAATAGGCTTTTTACATTTTTTAAATCTTTTTACTGACTGTATGTTCATTCTCGGTTTTCTTCGGTTTGTTTTGTATGACAAAAATTTTTATTTTTCATTTTCCCGGCATAAAAATGGTCTATTATTCAAAATTTTTAAAATGACTTTTATTTATTGAAATGGCTTTTCCTCAAAAAATAAATCAATTATGTAAATTCGTCCTTTTTTTAATATCAACATTTATTTCTCTTAGGTAGGCCTTTAATGGTTTTATAATGGCGGCCGAACCGTTTTTAAAAAAAATTTTTTAAATCATCATTTTATGCAATTTTTTTTCCCCCTATTTAAACCTCCTGCCTACCAGCTCCCAAATTATTGTAAATAAATGATCACAATTACGTTTTCTAGGGGTTTTTTCCCAAATTTCCCCTAATTGCTGCATATCATTTAATTAACTAATTTGTTAAAAAATTTCATCCGGGCCCTGAGAGCTTCAGCTGCGATTTAATCACAACATTTTTAAAAAGGAGGGCGGAAATATAGGAAAAAAGGAAAAAAGTCAAATCTGGCTTCATCCAAATAAACAGAGTTAAATAACTGATTCGTTGTACGGTATAAACTGTGCAGGTGTTTTGAGCATCACCATCATCATTAAAATCGACTTCATCTTGTTAACCCCATATATTTGATAATAAAAATTTTTTTTTACCCCAATACTTATACAGTTATTAGCAATTGAAGTAAAAACAATTTTTTTTTTTTACATTTTGTTTGTTTATTAAATGTCCCCCCTTTCTGAAATAAACATATCTTTTATTCTGTTTTTTTTTCTTTCAAAAGGGTTTTTAGCAAAAAAATCTTACATCTTACCTCACATCAACCAAACAGATTGACTTGTATCTTATGGCCTTAATTTAAAATCTTCAAAATAATCTAAGAGCCGAAAGAATCGTTCTTCACCCATCTTTAAAATGAAACCCCTTTTTTTTTTAAATAACCCTTTTCATTAAAATTAAAAAAAAAATTTATAATTAAAAAAAATTTATTAGTTTCATTTTAAAATTTACTGACTTAGACAAGCAATTTAAAAGATCTTTCGCACTCTCTAATTTTAGCGCCGGGCGCAGCGACCATACTGTCTTCCTCTACCCAGCGGGGAATTCCTCTCTCTCACCCAACTAATTAACTTAAAGCTTGACAATGGTCATTTAACATTTTTTCGCTGGCAAAGTATCAACGCATTTTATATTTAATTATCTTTATTCTCAAAAAATAAAGTTACTTATAAAAACTAACCTCTTTACCTCTTAGATGTTTTACTAAAAATGAGCGGGCAAGACCAGCTGGTATGTTTTAACGATTCAAAATTTTGATTTATAAAAAAATTTATTTAGGTATCACGTAGTCATTTAAAAAAAAAAGTTTTTTAAAGTTAATTTAATGAAAAATAGTCTTAGTTTTTGATAGGAAATGGTAAAAATGCATTTGTTTAGGGAAACTAAAAAAAAAATGAGTTTCATCCGGTAAACTATGGGTGAAGAACGATCCCCCTTTGGCGCCTCTACTAAAATAACCCCAAACCCCAATATATTATAATTTTTCTTCATACCCTTTTTTTTTCTTACTTTTCTATACCTATAGATTCAGGCAAATGATTATTTAAAAAATTTTCCAACTCAAAAACTGAATCAAATACGGGGTTTCCTTTTTAAAAAAACGAAGTTCCTTTTTTTTAGAAAACGGTAAACTTGGCACCGACGCGGCTCACCATTTGATCCGAAGTAATCTCAAACCCTTTGAGAACATCTTTCATAAAAAATTGGATAAACGGTGTGGGAGATATTTAGCGTTTCTATTTTTTAAAACCTCTTTTTAAAATTTTATATAATTATATATATATATATATATATATATATATATATATATATATATATATATATAAAAATATATATATATATATATATATATATTATATATATATATATTTTAATAAAAATAATATATTTAAAATATATTTAATTTGAAAAAACTTTTTCCCAAAAATTAAAATTGGCAAGTGTAAAGTGCATTTTTTGAAAGAAGGGAAATAAGTTACTAGAAAGTTGTTTAAAATTTAAAAAGATAGTCTCTAATAAATTTCAAAAATCGGCCTACTTTTTTTTTTTTATTAAATTTATTTTAATATAAATTTTAAAATTTTTAACTTAATTTTATAAATTTTTTTCTTGTAAGCATTTAAAGCTGACGCTACTGCTTCTAATGAATTATAAAAGCGAAATGTCAATAAAACTTTTATAACGCCTACTAGTACAATAATAGTTGTTAATTTGGTTAGATAATTTATTAAAATAATTTTATCACAAATTAAAAAAAGTGGGCCCGTTTTTTTAAAAAAGGTTTTTTGGGAACTATCTTTTACTTTTGAACAATTTTTCCCCAGTAACACCCCCATATCTTTCAAATAAATCATTATTTGAACATAAATTTTTAAATTTTTTGAACACCCGTATAAAATTTTTAAATGTTTTTATCCCAATCTTACTCAAAGGGTAGCAAATTTTTTTAGAGTAGCTTTTTATTAAATTAAAAATAAAAAAGTTTTTCCTATTCCCACCTTTTTTGGACGATTTGGGTGTCCCGAAAAGGGGTTTAATGGAAAATTTTTTTTATTTTTATTTATTTGTTTCTCTTGATAAAAAATTTTGCTACTTTTAAAGTAAATTGGGATAAAACATTTAACAAATTTTATAACAGGGGTTCAGAAAAATTTAAAACTTTAAGTGACACAAGATTTATTTCAAAATAGAAAATAATTACTAGAAAAAAATTTTTAACGTAAAAGGGAGTTGCCTTTCGAAAAGGAACTTTTTTTTATTCGTATTAAAATTTTATTATCAATTATAATTCCAAATTTTTTACTAGTAGGCGTTGATAGTGCAACCTTTTTTGCACCGCTTTTTTAATTTATTACTGGGATCGGGAGCTTTTTAAAAGCTTGTTTAACAGCAAAAAAATTTTATAATAAATTGATATTAAAAAATTTTAAAATTTATATTAAAATAAATTTAATCACAAAAATAAAAGTACCAATTTTTTTCGAAAATTGGCTTTAAAACTACCTTTTAATTTTGAACAACTTTTTAATAACTTATTTCCATTCTTTTTTAATAAATGCACTTTCTCCTGTACCATTTTAAGTTTTTTTTTTTTCGAACACCCCTATAAAAAATTTAAATATTTCTATTCCAAAAATTTTCTTTAAATACAAAACTTTATCAAAATGCTTTTTTGGGGTAAAATCAAAAATAAAAAGTTTTTCTTTAACACCTTTCCTGGACCTTTTTTTTTTTTTTAAATATATATATATATATATATATATATATATATATATATATATATATATATATATATATATATATATATATATATATATATATATATAATATATATATTTATTTATTTATTTTTTTATTTACGGAAAATAAATAAATTTTATAAATAATCGTACAATTTTCCCACGGCTTTCAAGCATATTACGCACCGTTAGATGTAGTTTCATCGCGCACCGTGCCAATACCCTATCAATATATTGATAAAAAATAACAGGTAGCTAACACCCACAAAAGTTAAAAACTCGTATATAAGTTCAAGTTTATCTTATAAATAAATAAATTCAGTTCTCAAATTTAACCTTTCTTCCCGAAAAAATTCGTGTTTCTAATTAACCAAAATATTTTGCTTTAATTAAACGTACATAACGCTAGTAGAATAAATTACCGGAAAAATTTAAAATTTTTAAGTTGGAACACCCAAAATTTTTTGTACCTTGAAAATGAGGTTAGGTAATAAGAAAGTAAAATGAACTTGGGCCCTTAAAATTTAAATTTGAATACTCTTATAAAGTGATTTTTTATTAAGTTTGATCCTTTTAAGATTATAAAAAAGTCTATTATTTTTAACTAAAAATCCGATTTAAAAACGACAAAAAAAGTTAAAAAAACTTTTTTTTTTAATTGCCATAGCCCAGAAAATTTATTGTAACTAAACATATTTCTCCCAAGTCATTTAAAGACATGTACCTTTAAAAAAACATAACAATAAGAATTCTTTATTATTTTATCGGTGTCAACCCTATAAATTTAAATGAATTATTTATTACTTTTGAATTACAGACAATACCAATTTGGTGGGCATAGGGACTTTTTAACTATTTTTTTCTTTTTAAAATCAGACATTTCGATATAAAGGAGTATTCTAGTCATGAAAGAAAAACAAACAAAAAAGAACAGATTTTTTCATATCTTCGTACTTTAGATATTCAAGACTATCTCCTAAAAAGATTTTTTTTTAAATTTCTAATTATTTTAAAAGTTACAGTCAAAGTTGTTATTCGGCGCAATGAAGCTAGAGCGAAAGTTTTGAGTTTCGTGCTACAAATACTCCAAAAGAAGGATGCAGTGTTCGCCTTTCGAAGAGAAATTCGCTAAATTTTTAAAAAACAAATGCAGCCAAAATTTCTGATTAAAAAAATCTAAGAAATAAGTACTGTTCTGTAAGTCTACTTATAACTTTAAATGCGTTTTTCTCAAACTACCTATTTTAAATGACCACTATTTTGTAAAAAATATTTTTTGGACTTCTTTCTTCAACTGATTAAAAATACTTCCGATTTTTTTGTTTTAAATGACCAGAAGGTGGGTGGACACCTCTTTTAGACCCTTTTACCAGCCGAAAATTTTTTTGATTTTTTTAATTTTTTTTAACTTTTTTTTTTTTTTATGAATTTCTAAAATACAAATAAACAAGCAATAAAAAAAGATAGTTAAATATTCTCGGTTTTTTTATCGAGTTCGAAAAAAAGGTTAAAATTCATGCCTCTATACTTTTATTTGTTACTATTAAGGAGCAGTGGTGTAGCCCTGGGATAAATTTTTGCGAAAAAAGTGATAAAATTGATCTTTTTTTTTTTTAATTTATGTCTTTGAATTGGTTTTTGTTCTCCTGAAACACGTTGCTGAGATTTATACCGAACATGCTGGACATTTTCATTGTTTACATAGAAGAGGCGTATTATTCATGTTTTTAATCTTTAGTTTATTCCATATTTATAATGTTTTTGATTTTAATGAAGCGATGTCAAAACATCAATACATGTCAAGTGGCTGTCAAAGTTTTTTTTAGAATTTTGTTCTCATGTCTGGGGGAAAGGCGTCCCCCCCCAAAACTTAGCATTTGGACTCCATTCAAAAAAGAGCTGTTCGTCCCATTTGATCAAGCTTACAGAAAGGCTTTCCCCTTCTTTTCCCACCGTCGAACTGTGGGGGGTCTGTCGCTCTTCTTTTAGGTATTTTCCCGGGTTTTTCTCAGAGAATTGGCCAGTATAATTGTTTTGGCGCTCCCAACAGAGCAACACGTGGGCAACTTTTTTCCCTTTACAGTTCAGTTAAGAGACCCCCCCAACTTCCCGGGGTTTCTTCGTTTCTTCATCCCCAGAGTGTCAAGACTTGGAACCTGCTGCCCCCAGAAGTTTTTCCCCTTTTCCCCCCCCAATCTCCAAAATTTAAGTCCCCTGTGAACAAACTCCTCTCACCACACTAAAGACACCCACGGTACGTTAGTACTTAGGCATCAGCCTTCGTGGACTGTCCCAAGATAAAAAACGAATAAACAAATTAAATAGTTTATCTTTCAAGCCAATGCTGACTTTTACTATTAATTGAGTTTTTAATTAGAAACTTGAATATTTTCAGAACGGTTGAACGAAATGCCAGCAAACCTATATTTCTAAAAAGACGATTAATGGACCATTTATTTTCAATAAGAATATACAAAATGCTTCATTTAAAACAACGTTACATTCTTCTTTATTGTTTTTTTTTTATTCTTACGTTTTGCTTAAAAGTGAAAACAAAAAAACTATAAAACTTTTATACAAAAAGTTTTTTCTTTTTTTAGTTATCGTGGTTAGTGAGTGTCGACATATAAATGTAGACCCTGTACCTCAGCGCCCCAAATGACAGAGTCAGTCTGCCTCAAAAAAATATGTGGTTAGTTCACTGTTATTGGTGTAAAATTCCATATCGGGAGAATACCTGTACTGTTATATTATTGCTCATCATTTCTAATATAAATTAAATTGACTCATAAATTTTTGTATGCCACCTAAATAAATTAACCATACTTAATTACACATTTTCTTAAAGCTAAACATTATATATATATATATATATATATATATATATATATATATATATATATATATATATATATATAAATATATATATATATATATATATATATATATATATATATATATATATATATATATATAAATATATATATATATATATATATATATATATATATATATATATATATATATATATATATATATATATATATATATATATAAATATATATATATATATATATATATATATATAAAATAGTTCCAGCTATTTTTTAAGAGCCATTAAAACTGGGAAGAGCAAATATTTTATCCTTAAAATATAAAGGTCACCATCGGCGATTTTACTCAAAAAATAACTAAAGAACATAAACGGCAATTTGTAACACAAACAATAGTGTACCTTTTGTTGTGATGGGATAAGCAAAAATATAAACACAGATACGTGTTCCTTGCACGTTTTAAGGATTTGTAAACATTTATGAGGATCATATTGATTTATTTCGTTTTGTTAAAACTGTTTGTTCGGACATTATTACGTGTAATAGGTTTTCTTAAGGACAAATGCTGCTACTGAAAAATGTGTAATTCAGTATAGGTAATTAGGTTAGGTGGAATACAAAGATTTATGAGGATACAGACAATTTAATTTCTAATAAAGCTATTGGGCAGCCAGCCAGCCAGTACAAATAATTTTTACAATATAGATATTTGTTAACACTAGTAATAGCAAACTAACCACATAACTTTTTAAGACAGACCGACTCGAAGTGTCGTTTAAGACGCTGATATACAGGGTTTTTATTTAAATGTTGACACCCACTTACAATACTAACTAAAATGGATATTAATAACTTCTTGTAAAAAAGTTTTCCATAATATTTCAATTTTTTATCTTTTGACAAACAAAAAAAAAAAAGAAACAAAAAAAAGATAAGGAAAAAATCATCCTGTATTTTTTATTGAAATAAATCTCTATTATTCTGTTTTTAAAAATATATGGTTTGTGGCATTTTTTTTGCCGTTTTAAAATTTTTTGAGATGAACGTTTGGAAAATATTAGTAGATAAGTTTGGACTATAGCATAAAGGGTAGTTTTTTCCATGTATTTATGTAAGAAATTTCAGCCCCTAAAAACAATTTTGGTGCCATCCAAATGGGGGTTGTTTAAACCACGTGATATATAGTATTTTTTGTGGAGTGATATCATCTAACCATACTAGCGGGCTATTAAGTGAACCCTATCTGACGTCATCATGGTCATTGGGAAATTTTTTGGAAATAATTAAAAAAACGTCATCAGGTCATCTGGGGCAAAGGAAAAAAATAAATAAAAACCTGCGGGTTCAACTCTTTCTATAATAAAAATTAAAGATGTTTTAACAATTATCCATGTGAAATCCAACCAACTCAAGGACTAAAAAAACGCAACGCTAGTTAATGCGGGTGTTTGGTATAGTGATCTGTTTGTTTTTATTTTGAAAACAAACAAATTCCCAGATCTCAAAAGCCAAAATCAGAAATTACCTGAAAATGTAGTAAAATTTTTTCAAAATATTGGTTTTTTTGTTAATATGGTAACATCGATTTAAATATAAACAGTTATTAATTTGACAGTTCCCAAACAACGGGAACAAGGTTATTTTGAACAGCTGCCATTCGTTTAATAAAGTGATAGTAAATCAGGTGTTGTACGGCACTTCGATGTCATTCTATTCTTTCTAGTAGGTTGTATTATTCAATTAAACGTTTTTTAAACTGACTTGATTAACAAACCGAATTAAGCATGTAAAGTAAATTCAACTTTTGTCACTTCAGATAATAAACAAAAAAACTTGGCTTTAAAAATAATTTTTAACAATAAAGAATCATCAATTTATAAAAATGTAATTTATGGAATGCCATAGACATTGAAAAGTTATTATTTCCAGTTATGTTATTCAGTGTCTTTAATCAATGTTGCCGGTGCAGTGTGTTTACAAAAATATCCCTCCTTGCCCCTAAATATATTAATGCCAAACAAGGTTTGTTTACTTTATTTCTATCCAAGAATTCGTTGTAGAAATCCAAGTACGCATACATCCTTAAACATCTTATGCAAATTGTCTTAACAAAAAAAAGACCATATTAGTGTCATGTCATAAATGTTTACACTCCAAAATAGAAATGAGACAACATGCTTCCTTAAATTTGTTATCTGCCAAATAATGATGTTTGTAGTACAAAAAAGCCGGGTAATTATTCCCACAGTGAACCATCCAACTACCGGCACTTAGAATTTCATGTGGGCCAGTAGATACAAATAGGCAAAAATTTGTACCCGGGGTAAAAAGCATACTGGGTTATTCATTCTGTGGGTCACCAAAAATGTCATTTTTTAAAAAAGTAAAATTTGAGATTCTAACAGTTTCAAAACGCTATTTCGTTAAAATGTAATAAAATTTCGCAATATCAACAGCAACGTTAGAAATGAATTTTATGATCGGTTGGGATATTGTATAGTGTTAATGTAGGGTTGTTTGAACATTTGATTAATTATTGTTTTTATATAATTTTTTTATTATTTTTAAAAAAAAGTTATTGTATTTTTTTTTTCCACACCTTTACTAGGGTTTAAAAGTTTGGTTCTCTTTTTCGGATTTTTTTCGATCTTTTTGAGTTAAACATTTAATTATTTATTGCAATGGCTTTGACTCAAATTTACTGGGCAATACGTTTAATGGTTGAAATGGATCCCATAAGCTTAATGGTAAAAATAATTGGAAATATTTGAGATGCTGCTATTGGTTTAATTAAATTTAGTATGATAAAATTAATTTAATGATCAATAGTAATAATTGTTATTAGCTAAACTTAATTGTTACATAAAATAAAAGGTTTGATAAAAAAATAATGTTAACGTGTCTTTTACTTTGAATGTAATGGTTGTGAGATTGATGAAAAAAAACATTCTGTATTCGGCTCACGTCAGATTTCCACAAAGTCTTATAACAAATTGTTTGCTGGTGGCTGCTGTCTGTTTGGTTTTACCTGAACTGAAAATCTGGTAATTTTTGCAATCACATTTAATTAAATAACAAGATTCGCTTTTATTAAATTTTTTTAAAAACTTTGCATCGAGATTGAGCTCTTTAAAAAGTTATTCTATATTTTTTTCAGAAATGTATTGTGGAGCCAATAATTGACCCCCTTAAAATTAACATGGGATTTTCTATGTTGCGCTCGGCAACGCACTACCCCGTAGATGTAGCTGGTGTATGGTAGCATAATTAAACCACCAAGCCAGGTAGCATAAACGTTTATTAGAGGTGGTAAGCATGATTACCTACTTATTAAGCACTCCTTAATTATAGAGAAAATACAGATGGATTGTAAAATCGGTAAGAGACATGCGATGATATGGGTAACCTGTCACAAAAGCCCATTTTGATTGGATAAAAACAATTATACATTTTTTTTAATGTAATAAAAATAATCCAAGTAAAACACCTTATATAGAAAGTAATCATAATCTAATTCAACGACAATTTTTTGAGAGTTTTTTTATTAACCCTGACGTACATTTTTAACGAGAAAAATACTGAACTTTGGATCTATTAAACTTTTGATAAAGTATTCCGATAGCGTCGGCTACTTTTAATTAAGACCGAATAATGTTTGATACTTTTGATGAATCCATTTGCTTGAATAGGTTTGGGTTACGATTTAATTATAAGGATGATATACCATAAATATTAATATTGGTTTTAAAAGTTTTTGGGTAGTACGAGGACGGCTTGACAAGGTAGGTTTTGAATTTTGATTTTAAGACAAAAATATAATTTTATAATTTAAAACATGGGGCCCAGAAAAAAAATATATTTTTGAAACCACGCTAGTTTCGAAACGTTATAAAAGAAGGGAGCGAAATGGCTATAAATGTTTACTGCGACCTTTGCAATTTTAGTAATAAAAGAACCTTTATTCCTTTGTGTCTGTTCAACGCCTATTCTATGTCAAATTCAAATCAGGTATTAGTGAATATCCGAGTACTAATTTAATTAAGCAGTGGATTGAAGTGTTTGAAAGAACAATATCAACATAAGAATATAGCGTAAAACCATTTAGCAAGTTATGAATCCTATTCTTAAACCAAAAA